>JAFMPE010014775.1:0-16083 GCA_024759925.1 Ficus religiosa | reverse complement strand
TTATAGTTAAACTAAAACCCTAAATAAATCATTAATATAAAAAAATTAATTTAGTAATATAGTATAACAAAAAATTAATAAAATATGACTTTTATATTTTTTTTTTTTTTCCTTTTCTCCTATGTCTTTCTAGAAATCGAAGTTGGAACATTCAAATGATAAATTTCTTTTTGCATTATTAACATATCCCTCAACTTCTCATTCTGTGCAATTCACATTCCAAAAGGGAAAAAAGAAAAAGTTAGGAGGATTGACCTCTCAAATTTTAAAATATGTTGCCGAAACAGTCATTTTGATTTTTTTACCTGAAGAAAGTCATTTTGATTAGGTCCATTAAATCATGGATGATTTTTATTGGTGATTTACATATATTTTAATAAAGAAATAAATTTAACAAAAACTGTAAAAAATCTGATGAACATATAAACTCAGGGAGATTTCTACAATGGGTAAGATTACTTTACCTTATTGAGAGTAAAAATTATACACCTTTAGATTTCAATCAAAGGGATAAAAATACTAAACCTCAATTTGGAACACAGGTTTGAGATGAAATTTTTATATTAAAATTGGTTGAATTTTTAAAAACTAGTATTAATTTTTATTGACTTTTCAGAAAAATAAAAATAAAAACTGAGATAAAAAACTTAGGTTGACACTTGTGATCTAAATGTACGCACCACCAAGTTAAAATAAAAACCTCTTACACACTATTAAACTTCCCTACTAGAATTTAAAAAAAGAAAAAAGAAAAAAAGAAGAAAAAAAAACACCATTTGCTAAGAACTTCAATAGGGGGGGCTTGACGGATGCGTGGCAGTGGAGGATCGACGGCTCGGGTGGCGGATTGCTACGATGAGGAAGTTGGAGAAGTAGTGGCCAACTTTTTGCTAGCTCCGAGAGAGATTACAGTCGAGACTAAGATTGGCAACGGCGGCCACGATCTCAACAACTAGCCTCAGGTCTTGTGGCACGAGGCTCAAATCTCCATAGCCTCTAATTGTTGCGGACGTATAGGCACAGTGGTGAGAGCTCGGCTCGGAGGTGAGGTCGTCGATGATGACGTAGAATGATAGTAGGGGTGCAAGATTCGGTGTGGGGAGGAGCCCGTTGACGAGGAGAGCAGCAAAGGTCGTGTCAAGTCAAGGATCTTTGTCAAATCTGGAAATGCAACCACCGGGGCAACGGCTTAAGCAAGCTTCCCTTTCTCTGATGACCTATTCTACCACGTCCAACGACCTGCTCTGCCTCCTTCGTCGAGCCGGTGAACTGGAAGAAGGCCAGAAAAAATTGCTCTGTTTTTTTTTTTTTCCCTCTCTCAAGTGTTTCGCAATAAATCTCATGTGGTTGGATGCATAATAAGTTTTTGGGAGCACAAAACACCTAAACTATTTAAATAAATCTATCGGTCCAAAAGTTTTACTATATTGATGGAGTAAAGTAACCTTACCCCATTTTAGAATCACTCTAAAATCAAAGCTAAAATACTATTACATAACTTAACTAACTCAAATCAATTTATCCATATTATTTAACTCAATGAATATTCCATTGAAAGTACGAAGCTAACTTTCTGATTTTATACCAAATTATGAAGGATCATTAATAATACTTATAATATCTGTCATAGGGTATTCATAATTTAGATCAAGGTTAAAATTCCATGTTACCTCTGCAATTATTTTATATTAAAGTTTTGGTCATTTTATCTTGATCAAAACCTATTATGAAATCCTTTATAGATAGAAAATCATTCAGTAAACACATTAAAGAATGACTAATATCACTTTTGTTTAATTAAGTCTAGAATGACGCTTTAAAATAATATTATTGATTATTGTGAAAGAAATATAGATTCTGTAATAACCCAACTTTTGACGACCTTGTGATTTCATTAGATATAAGGAAAATCTAAGTCTGAATCATGTATGTCAATATGAAGCTCAGGATCTAATTTGATTATCAGAATATGTTTGAGTTTTATAGTGTTATAAGACTCAATGATAGTTCATTAAGTTAAGTATAAGGCTTTATCATGAAAAAGGCCGAACCATGAATTATGATTTTTGTTTGGGCCAATGAATGATCAGAATAATTTATGACTTGAATAAGACGGTACTGTAGTATAGTAAGCAGTATTAAAATTATATTGTGGCCGATCGTAATTACAGATGAAGAAGTAAGAATAAGGAATGGGATCACTCCAGAAAAATCAGGAATAATATTTGGAGCAATGGGGGTTAAATAGCTTCAAGTCCTAAGAAAACCTATACGCGGTCCAGTTAAGTGCAGATAAATTATGGACTGCAGTTCAGTATTCCTGGACTGTTGATAATTATAACAGTATTTGCACTATCTGTATTATTAAGAAATTAGACTGCGTATTAGGGGGAATGCCAAACATGGCCCTACTTGGAGGCCAAGTAATTGTACAAATACACAATTTTTGATTTATTGTTTTTGGCTTAAATCCTCCACTTAAGCCACATGGCCGATTGTCTTTGGTGACCTTAGGGAACAAGGAAACAATTAGAGATAAGTTTGAAAAGATTTTTTTTTTTTTTTTTTTTTTTTGCTCCAATACATGCATGGGCGGCCACTTGGAGAGACTTGGAAGGCAAATATTTTGTCTTTAAAGACCAATATGTAAATTCAAGGATAATTTTGGAATTAAAAATAATTGTGGAAAATTATGGAAATTCCACCTATAAATAGAGGTGGTGTTGATGTCGTGATATGCTTCGACCATAAAGTACCCTTTCCGACTACCCCGATGATGCAAAGCTCAAATGCCCGTCTAGCCGACCAGGGTCATGTTCTCCGAGAACATGCCTCCGACCAGGTCATGCCACTCCCCAAGGTGGGCCCAATAGCCGAGCCAAATAGTGTTCCGAGCACTCCATTCGAGGGATTATGTATGAGGCCGGCGATCGCCCCCTGGAGTGAACTCCGCCCTCTGCCTGACGTCTGGCATTAGTCACGTCACTGTGCCTGCTAGCAGTTGACCTCGCCCACCTACCACCACCTCCTGTCTCATCGCCGCCCGCCGCCACCTGCTCTGACGGGCTATCCCTGCAGGTGCCAGCGGTACGCCACCCTAGCGCCCCTAAGGGCCCTGCCAGGGACACACGGCCTCAGCCCATTAAACCAACGGCGCCTGCAAGCCTAAGGTCTACTCACCCCCCTCTGGGGTGTCTTAGGTAACCGACCCAGCCAGGTCGCCCCGAGCACCCGAGCCCATGTGAAGCGCCTATAAATAGAAAAAAAACCCACAAATCCAGATATGGTCATTTTTCTTTGCCAAAGCTCTGCTTCTCCCTTCGCTCATCAGTTCCTCAGCTGACTTAAGCATCGGAGTGCCCGTGGTAGACACCGCACCGGTGTCCCCATCATTCCGAGGTGCTTTTCTCTTGCAGGTGATTGACAGCGGAGCGACTGGCCGGTCCTAACCAGACTACCCGACCACATTGGGTGTTGCTGTCGGATTTGTTTTCGACATCAACATTTTGGCGCTAGAAGGAGGGCACCGCGCCTTTCCAGCAACTTCACCCCCTGCACACGCGTTCCCCGAGTGCCCGACTATCCAAAAAGAAAATGGATGAGCAAGCCAATCAGGACATCCCAAACGACAACAACGCGGCTACGGGCTCCCAGAGTACCCGCCGACCCGCATGGCGGAGAGGAGCCAGAAAGCCCACACAGACGGAGATTCTAGCTGGAAATGTCCAGAGTTTGACCCAGACCGTGCAAGTACTCATGGAAGCGCTCCGGGAGTCTCAGAACATCCAGCTCCCCCGGGAAGAGTAAAAGGCCGCTGAGTCGATGCCATCCCGACCGCCTGGGTCGGCAAGTCGGCCACAGGACCCCTTGCCCACGGGGCACCGAAGAAGTGGTCGGTCACATCGTGAGAGCCTTGCGCGGCAGTACCTTGATGGGGAAGAACCGGGTAGGGTGCGCTCCAGAAGCGGCCGCACGCGGGCCGCCTACCATGAGGTGACCGAGCAGCCGACCACATTGAGAGAATACCCCGACGGACGTCAGGCCGATACAGTGAATGTGCGAGGCAGCACGACTTCTGTCTTCTACCGCCTAGGAAGACCAGCCATCTACTGATGCCTAGGACAGGAACGTTATGTTGACAAGCCGGCAGAGGAGGAGAATCGCGACCAGAGCAGGCTGGATCACCTTCAACGACAGCTCAATCAGCTCGTAGGCCAGCAGTAAAGGCTGGAGCAGGGTAGAGCCGTAAACCTACCCTTTACCCCAGCCATCATGAGGTCTCCTTACCCGGCTAGGTTCAAGATGCCGACAGTGGCATCTTATGACGGCACGACAGATGCAGATGAGCACCTCGAGAACTACCAGGTGCACATGCAGATCCAGAACGCCAATGAGGCTGCCTTGTGCAAATCTTTCTGCCTAACGCTGACCGAAGCGGCCCGACAGTGGTACCGAAGATTAGCTCCCGGATCGATCGGCTGTTTCAGACAACTAGCGGATTCCTTTGCGGCTACATTCTTGGGTTCGAGAGCCAAGAAATTAGGAGCATCCCACCTCTTCGGCATAAAAGCAAGGCGAAACTGAGACGCTCAAGAAGTACCTCGAGTGCTTTGACAAAGCAGTGGTGCAAGTCGAGAGCTGCACAGACGACACCTTGATCCAGGCCTTCCGGGAAGGTGTCAAGGACACCCGGTTGTCTGGACGCTCGCCTATGACAGGCCGCCTACCTTCGCGCACCTAAGGGGGATCGTCTGGAGGCATGCTGAGGCCGATGAATACGTCAGAGAAAGGGGGGGCTAACCACCCGAGAACAACCCCGGCTTCCCGGAAGGAAGTCGGAACGTAACCCACCCGACCACGGCCGACCAGATAAAGGGAAGGCCGTGGCCGCGGACACCAGGTCTGAGGCCCATCCCGGTGCAAGAACGCCGGCGAGAAGGTTCCGCCAGTATACCCCGCTCGTCACGACCATTGATCACGTCCTTAATCAGGTCTCAGGGCGGGGACTGCTCCGGGACCCACCTCTAATCCGGGCAGATCGTGCTCGGAGGAATCAGAACAAATACTACAACTTCCATAAGGACGTAGGCCACGACATGAAGGACTGCATACAGCTCCGAGACCAAATCGAGCTGTTGATCCAGGACGGCCACTTGTGGGAGTTCGTGGAGAAAATAATCACCCCTGCTGGAGTGAGTAATCGCCCGGCGCAGCCCGCTCACCAGAACCCAGGACCGAGTAATCGTGCCAGTGAGCCAGAGCAAGTACACATAGTCCACACCATCTTTGGTGGGATGGCTACTGGCGACACCGCCAGTAGCTGGAGAAGTTACGCTCGCGAGGCTAGGCGGTTTGCCCGATGAGAGTACGTCAACATGGCGGAACATATCACCAAGATATGCCGCCAAGACAGCACTCCGATCACCTTTACGGACGACAAGGCAGACCGGCTGCTCCACCCGCACAATGATGCCCCGGTCGGAGAAATCCGAGTAGCCGACAACGTCGTCTGCCGCGTACTGATTAACAATGGGAGCTCGGCAGACGTGATGTTCATGGATGCGTTCTCAAGGTTGAAGATTGAGGGGACCGTCCTAACGCCCACCCAAACGCCACTGTACGGGTTCTCAGGAAAGTGCGTCCGAGCAACCGGCACCGTCCGCCTTCCGGTTACGATCTGTGATGGTCCAGATAGGGTAACGCGGATGGTGGAATTCATCGTTGTAGACCGGCCATCCGTCTACTATGTCATACTAGGTAGGTCGACCCTCAATGCTCTAAAGGTGGTAGTCTCTACGTACCACCTCGCCATGAAGTTCCCCACCTCACCATGAAGTTCCCCACCTCGAGTGGAGTGTAATAACCAAAAATTTTTACGGACTCATGATTTTCTTATACATAAAGAAATTTAAGCCCGTGTTATGTGTTTATATAATGTTTTATGAAAATGATGAATATCAATGTGAAATTCATAATTTTATCAGTAAATGTTTGAGTTCTCATTTAATTAGCTATGAGACTCAATAAGCAGTTTGCTTAGTCATGCATGAGGCCTTTTGATAAAAAGGGTAAAATAGGAATTTATGATTTTTATTCCGGTCAAAGTTTGACCCAGTTGACCTAAGATTGACTGGAATGGTATTGCAGTATAATAAACAGTATGGAAATTATACTGCGGAAAACCGTCAGTATGAATGAATAAGCAAGAATAAGATTCAAAACCACTATAGAAAAATCAAGCACATTAATTAGGACATTAAGGGCAAAATGGCTTAAAGTTATAAGAAAAATTTTTACGCAGTCTCTTTATGCATAGATGAATTCTGGACTGCAGTTCAATATAACAGTACTGTTATTAGTTGTAAATAGTACTGATAATATCTATATCAGTATGAAAATGGACTGCACTTTAGGAGACAAGCCAAATGGGACCTAATGAGGGGACACCTCACACAAAAGATAATTAAGTGAATTTTAGATTTTTGGGAAAATATGGAAAGTATTGAAAAAGTTGATCATTGAAATTTGCTTGGCCACCAAGCAATCTCCTCATGGCCAGCCACCTCCCTTGGATTGATGGGCAATTATTTCTCTTTTGGGGGATTATTATGCAATTTTTAAAGAAATCTAAGTCACCTATAAATAGGTGATGTATGTGATTTTTGGACCATTTAGTTCCACTCCAAGGCTTTAGTTCATTCTTTAGTCACCAACTCACCCTTAAAGAGCCGAACATCAAGAAGGACAAAAAAAAAAAAAAAAAAACGAGAGAGGTGTGGTCAGAATTTTGGAGAGGAAGAGCAAGAAGAAATTGTTGGATCCAAGCTTGAGAATCATCTTCCAAGTTCTAGAGGTAAACCCTCTGAATCTCTTAAGTCTTTTACTAAGTTTTGGAGCAAGATCTTTAAATGTATTTCAAGCATTGGATGTAAGAGCATAAGCTCATCTTCTCTCCTTTTCATGTAATGGTTTAAGTAAGCTTAGTATGTGCTTGTATAAGGTTTAGTGAGCTTGATTTATGTGGTTGTGTATGTTTATGATTTTATACTCTAGAAATTATGTGCTAAGGGTGTATGCTCACCATATATTTGTTATATGTCCCCACATACCCAAGACGGATATTGGGTGTATGAAAATGAGATTGGTGATGTTTGATGTGTAAGGGTTTTGAATAACCCCAAAAACCCCAACTTTGGTAGAAATTACCATTCGGGTACATGTAAGTTGTTTGATATGAATTGAATGTATGATAAGGAAAATGATAGGAAACATGCTGCATGATGGTTGTAGGCTCCCGGTTGAGACCGGTTGAGGTAGAGTGTGCGTAATTAGGACGTAAAAATGGACTTAAGCAAGAAAACTATTAGTTCGGGTAAAAACTGGCCAGTTTTCTGAAAAGCTAGATTTGAGGCCCTTAGAGGCCGAATTTGGAAAAACTTAAAACATTAAAGTTGTAGAGAAGGGTTTTTCTTAGGGGGCAGCACAAACAATTTTCAAAAATAAGGCTCCAATGGCCTTGGTTTTTACAAAAAATCGAACCTGGTCATACCCAGACTTCATGCACGGCCAGGCAGGTTAAACAGGAGAAATGAGTAGGTTAGATACCGAACTGGGTCTTGAGTAAAACACGAAAGTTGTAGGGTTTTTCAAGATCTAAAACTTTCGTGAAGAAAACTTTTTCGGATTTAGCACAGATTTTTAAATATAATTGGATTCCAAAAACTGTGCAGGAAACAGGAAATTCCTGCACATGATTTTCTAAAAACAGTGTAGGAAAAGGACATTCCTGCACATACACTGACAAATTGGCTGTGGGAAACTGTTCCAAAGGCAGATTCCAACACTTAATAACTTTTACAAGCCCTACTCAAAGAGTCATAAGTTGAACAATGATTTTTGTATATAAATGGACATAGAGTATTAAGTTTTTCCAAAGCAAAGAAAAGTAAGATTTTTGGACCACAAGTATCTTAAAAACTTGGTAATAGTATGATAATCGACGGTAGCCAGGAAGGATACCTGAGTTACTGAATTGGGCCCAAAACCCAAGGTTACCTATAGTAACCCAATAAGATATAACTTAGGAGTTGGGCTTTAACAACCCAATAAGAGTTGACCCAAGTTGACTTAGGTTCACACCAAGGGTTACCAAATGTAACCCAACAAGATACTAAGTTTGTTAATGGGCCTAAAACCCGGGATTACTCATAATAACCCAATGGATTATGGATTGAAAAATGATAAGGCTTAGGCCCAAGTTTAGGAATAGTAACCTAACACTATTCAGGTATGCTTGGGCCTAGTACCCAAGGTTACTCTAAGTAACCTAATAAGTTACGATCTAAGTATGATAGGCCATGAACTCTAGGGTTGCTTCTAAGTAACCCCGTAAGTTATCATGTGTATGTAAGGGGGACATATAACTAAGGTTATGTATAGATGTTGGTTAGGTTACCAACATTTTATGATTATGATTTATAGGATCCTTATCCTATGTTTTTTTTTTTTAAATAACATGAAGTAACATGTTGTTGCGACCTGATTTGGAGCAACAAAACCTAAGACAGAACATACCAGGTAAGTACAAACCTCACATACAGTATGGAAAATAGTAAATTATTTTCAAGTATATGACATGTTTTCATGTATACTATGTTATGTCAAGTCATGTCAAGCCATGTTATGTTATGTCAAGTCATGTTATGCCATGTCAAGTCATGTTATGTCAAGTCATGTTATGTCATGTTAAGCCATGTTATGCCATGTTAAGTCATGTTAAGTCATGATATGTCAAGTTATGCTATAATTTATGGTAATGCCATGTTTTAAATAAATAAACATGCCACAAGTTATTTTTTGTTAATCATCTTTAAGTCATGCCATGTCTATGTCTCATGTGCATCATGACTAATAAGATCATAGTTAAATATTCTTAGTCTTGGAAAATATAAAACTAAGACTAAACCAAGATAAGTAAGGTGTCGTACCAACCTCCCGCCAGATCGTGGAGGATATATGTTTCAAGTTCAAGTTTATGATTATCAACCTCCCGCTGATGTGTGAGGGTATAATCAACCTTCTGCCAGATCATGAAGGATTATGTTTATAACTCCCAGAATTGTTAGGAATCTTGCAAACCTTAACTTTCTGTGGATTGTACGCATTTGGTACGTACACAAGGGGCCCACATGTTAAGCAAGATAATAAGTTCAAGTCAATAATTGATCATAAATATTCATAATTGGTTCATGCATAAGTTGCACGTTATTTGTTGCATTTTGTGAGATTATGTTTGTACTTGTTGGGCAAAAGCTCATCAGTATATTTCATAGTATAGGTAAAAGGCCTGCAGCTTAATTGGTGGGCCAGGTGGATGATGCGGCGAGTGAAGGGCGGTGTGGGATACCACTATGCAAGTTCTTCCGCAAACTCTGCTAAGTCTATATGTATATATATCTTAAAATAAATTGTGTTATACAGAAAATATGAGGGTTTAAAGACTTGAGTAAGTTGTAAGGAATATATATGACTTCTTATTTCAGTATGCATGTCTGGAAAGTTTACTAATATGAACTATTGTATTTATATATGTTTCAAAAAAAAAATTTTACCCTGAAATTTTCAAGTTTATATTATTGAAATTAAGATGTAGTTTAAGTATGTATGATAATGGCCCTACGTAGGTTGGGGCGTTACATGGAGTCGGCGTGTTACATGCAAACCAGGAGGGGGCGAGGAAATGTTACGTAGAGGTGGTGAACAAAGTGTACCGGAAGGCCCCTGCCCCGAGTACCGTAGCAGCCATCTTCATGATGGAAGAAGTCGAGGCCCCCGTCGAAGGGGTCAAGCGGCTGAGTGACTTAGACCCGCGGATGCCCGACGAGGAGATCCGCGTGCACCCAGTCGAAGACCTGGTTCCATTCCAGCTAGACCCAGAGTACCCAGAGAGGATGGTCATGCTCGGATCCAGACTGAACTCGAATACCCGAGTAGAACTCGAGTAATTCCTCCGGGAACACAAGGATGTTTTCGCGTGGTCCCACGAGGACATGTCCGGAATCGACCCGGCAGTGATGTGTCACCACCTAAGCGTGAACCCGAGGCATAAGCCCGTGGTCCAGAAGAGGAGGGCCTTCAACCCGGAGAGGTATGAGGCCATTAACGTAGAGGTGAAAAAGCTGCTTGCGGCAAGTTTCATCCGGGAAGTAACGTAGCCGGAATGGCTGGCCAACGTTGTCCTGGTCAAGAAGTCCACGGGAAAGTGGTGAGTCTGCATTGACTACACAGACCTAAACAAGGCGTGCCCCAAAGACTGCTTCCCACTTCCCCAAATAGACCAACTCGTAGACGCGACTGCAGGGCACGAACTGCTGAGTTTCATGGACGAGTACTCTAGGTACAACTAGATACCCCTGAGCAAATCCGACCAGGTGAAGACAGCGGTCACGACCGACCAGGGGCTATACTGCTATCGGGTCATGCCGTTTGGTCTCAAGAACGCAGGGGCGACTTATCAACGTCTGATGAATAAAATGTTTGCCCCGTTCATCGGAAGATCCATGGAGGTGTACGTGGATGACATGCTGGTGAAGAGCCGGCATGCGAGCGACCACATCAAGGACCTCAAAGACAGCTTCAAGACCTTGCGCCAGTATCGGATGAAGCTCAACCCCGCCAAGTGTGCATTCGGGGTGGAGTCGGGGAAGTTCCTTGGGTTCATGGTGAACCATCAAGGGATCAAGGTCAAACCCACCAAGGCCCAGGCTGTCGTGGACTTGTAGCCTCCCCGGACGACCAAGGAAGTACAAAGACTGACTGGAATGATCGCCGCCCTGTCCCGGTTCGTGTCCAGGTCCACCGATAAGTGCTTTCCATTTTTTCCAACCACTCAAGAACAAGGGTAAGGTTAACTAGGACGACGAGTGCGGAAGGGCCTTCGAAGGCCTGAAAGAGTACTTGGCAAGTCCACCGCTGCTATCCAAGCCACTTCCCGGCGAGACACTGCACGTGTACCTCGCAGTCTCGGAGAGGGCTGTTAGCTCCGTCTTGATCTGAGAAGAGGACAAAGTGCAGCTCCCCGTCTACTACAGCAGTAAGGCTTTTCAAAGAGCCGAAGAGAGGTACACCCCGCTGGAGAAGTTGGCTCTAGCCTTGGTCTCGTCAACCTGCAAGTTGAGGCCATATTTTCAGGGTCATCCCATCCGTGTCCCAACAAGCTACCCGCTCGGCCAGGTCCTCCAGAACCCCAAGTTGTCGGGGAGAATTACAAAGTGGGCAATAGAGCTAGGGGAGTTCGACATCAAGTACATCCCCCGCATCGCAATCAAAGCGCAGGCACTAGCTGACTTCGTGGCCGAATTCATGGGCGCTCCCGAGCCGACCCCTGAGTGTTCGAGGGAGGCGGTTGACGCGCCCGTCGAGGACGGCCCGGCAATTGGTAGCCCGGGTGGCGAGAGATGGAAGTTGTTCGTCGACGGGTCCTCCAATGTAGGGGGCTCCAGGGCAGGCCTAGGCCTGATTAGCCCATATCGTTACAAGACCAGCCAGGCGCTACGCTTCAACTTCAAAGCGTCCAATAATGAGGCAGAGTATGAAGCCGTGATAGCCGAACTTGGCTTAGCACGAGAACTTGGGGTACAGGACATTGAGGTTTTCAGTGACTCGATGCTTATTGTCAACCAAGTGACTGGGGAGTTCCAAGCAAAGGAGGAGCGGATGGCGAAGTATCTGGGGAAGGTAAAAACCCTACTTGGACAGTTCAAGAGTCACCGGGTAGCCCGGATACCACGTTCCGAGACCATCGAGGTGATGCCCTCGCTCGGCTCACCACGGTGAATGACACCGAGGGTCTCGTTTCGTTCCCCGTAGAGCGACTCGACCAGCCGAGCATTGAGCGAGAAGAGCAGGTCCTCTGTTCCGAGAATGCGACCACTTAGATGGACCCGATTGTCCGATATCTCACCGAATTCCACTTGCTCGAGAACCGAGAGGAAGCCCAAAGAATCAAGAACACCTCGGCTAGGTACACGCTTATCAATGGGAAGCTGTATCGCTGAGGACACTCTGTCCCTACCAACGCTGCGTCGGCCCGGCTTCAGCCGAGTACCTGATGAAGGAGATACATAGTGGAGTGTGCGGGAACCACTCGGGGGAGAGAGCCCTATCCTTCAAATGCCTGCGGCAGGGATACTACTGGCCCCCCATGGGCAAAGACACGACGGAGTTTACCAAGAAATGCCTCAAGTGCCAACAGTTCGCCAACGCCATTAAGTCTCATCCCGAGAAGCTAATCTCGGTGGTATGCGTATGGCCGTTCGCCAAATGGGCTTCGACTTGATCGGACCACTACCTATGGCCCGGTCGCAATTTCAATATTGCCTGGTAACGATAGATTATCTTACGAAGTGGGTTGAGGTATAGCCATTGGCTCAACAAATAGAGGCCAAGTGTACTAATTTTCTGTGGAAAAAACATCATATGCCGATTCGGGCTACCTCACACGGTGGTCACGGACAATGGGAGACAGTTTGACAACCCGAAGTTCATCGCGATTTGTGAGCAGTTTGGAATAAAAAAAATGTTATCCTCCTGCGCGCACCCTAAGAGTAACGGACAGGTCGAAACGGCGAACAAAACCATCAAAGAAAACTTGAAGAAGAATCTTGAGAGGCACAAAGGGGCCTGGATCGACGAACTACCCCGAGTACTCTGAGCTTATCGGACCACCAAACGCATCGCGATCGGGGAAACCCCAATCGCCATGGCCTTCGGGGTAGAGGTTGTCATCCCGGTTGAGGTGGGGTTGTCGAGCCTCCGAGTGGAAAACTACGACGAAGAAGATAACGCCGAGCGGATGCTACCCGAACTCGACCTCGTTGAGGAGCGCCGGGAACAAGCCCTGATCCGAATGGCTGCGCGCAACCAGGTCGTAGCCAGGTACTATGATAAGAAATTCCAACCACGAGTCTTCCGAGTAGGAGATCTGGTACTGAAAAAAGTATTGGTCCAAGAACCCGAGCTAGGGTCGTTCGGCCCGAAGTGGGATGGGCCGTACAGGATCACGGAGGTAGTCCGGCCAAGGACGTACCGACTAGCTGACCAGGATGACAGGATCCTTGGACACCCCTGAAATGCCGACCATTTGAAGCGGTTTTATCAATAGATTTGTATTGTGGCCTACGATGTAAGGATCAAATCAATGAATGAAAAAAATTCTTAAAAGAATTCAGTGTATGGTTTTAACAAAACTCCCGTGGTTCTCGGACCACGGGTTAGGTCCCTTGACCGGGCACTAACCAGAATTAGAAGTGCCCGACCAGGACCCAACATGTGCCCTTGCACACAACTCCCGTGGTTCCTGGACCACGAGGCTAGGTCTCTTGACCGGGTACTGATCAGAACTGGAAGTGCCCGACCAGGACCCAACATGTGCCCTTGCACGCAACTCCCGTGGTTCCCAGATCACGGAGGTAGGTCCCATGACCAAGCACTAACTAGATCTAGAAGTGCTAGAGCAGGACCCCCGATTAACCTTGGCTATTCTCCCAACCAGGGTTGGAGTTGGGTCAATTTCAAATTCACCCAAAACCAACCAGGGGGGAAGAAAATACTCGGAACACGATAACGTGGTCGAAAAACGAAATAAGAGAAAACTAAAAATTCAAAGGAAAGTCGTTTTAGCAGAATAAAACAAAAACTTCATTAAAAGTAAAAGGAGGGGGGTACAATTCATGCACACCCCCGAACCCAAAAAAAAAAAGGAGAAAAAGAAGAAAAAAAAAAGGAAGTGATAAATCCGTCAGCCAAGCTGATCAGGAAGGGCTGCTTCGGTCAGCGGCTTGGGGGCTGCAGTCGGTTTGCCAGGGACGACCACGTTCTCGGGAGCAGGAGCGGCCTTGGGAGGCTACTCTGGTTCGGGAGCCGTCGCCAGTTCCGGCTCGTCGAGGATGACCAGGTTCTCGGGCGGAGGGACCCCGGTTACCTCCCCTTCCTCGACCTCCTGGCCGCCCCCCCTCATCATCTTCAGCCTCCTCGGACTCCTCGGGCACAAAGGACCAGCCCACGCCGACCACTGACGGGTTGGCCATGACGAAACCGGCTTTCATGTCCCGCATGCCCTCCTGATATTCAGCGACAAGGCGGGAGTTGAAGTCCTCGGACTGGAGGAACTCCTGCACCTCTTGTGCTCGGGCGTTTGCAACGGCGGCAGGAAGAACAACCTTGGACAACCAGGTAATTTCAACCGCGGTAGCCCTGTTAGCCTTTTCCAGCCTCCCCCGGGCTTCCAAGGAAGTGGTGTTGGTCTCCTCGGTGAATCGGGCCCATTCTTCAGCCGAAAGCGCTCTAGCCTCAGCAGCCTTGGCCGCATCCTCGGCAGCCTGGGCCCTTTCCCCGGCTGACTTCGCCCTGCCCTTGGCCTCCCTTTTGGCCTTTCTGGCTTCCTCCAGGGTAGCCTTGGCCTTGTCCTCGGCCTGCCTCGCGCCACTAGCCGCGGCCTTCGCCGACTTCACCGCATCCACCGTCCTATTGGCGTACCCCCTCGCGGCCGCACTCCCGGAGAAGGCAAGGCACAGAGCCTGGTAGGAGAAGCTGGTTAGATGGAGCAGGGAAAATCTAATCCGAGAAAAATAAGACATAAAAGTTTATAGCATACCTCGATTAGCTTGGCGACATAGTCGTTGATGGCCTCGACTGGGTCGGAGCGCTTGGATGACTCAGCTACTTCGACGGGAAGCTTCTTCACAAAATTGGAGACGAGCGCCTTGTGGGTTGAGGAATCTTGGTGCCCCCGTTTGGACCCCTGGCTGGTCGGCTTCGGAGCCTGCAGACTTGGGGCCGGCACGGAGGCAAGTGGTTGGTCCTCCTTGGGGTGACTCGAGCGAGTCTCTGAGTAACCGGGAGGTCAGTCCTCCCTTCGACAACCCGGGCGAGGCTCTGAACGATCGGGCGGCCGAATGGCTGGAACAGCTGGGGGCACGACGGCCCTAGGAGGCGGAGCGGGCAGGGGCACCGTGGTCTGGGTAGCCGGGGCAGCCGGGGGCACTGCCTCCGGGCTAGCTGGAGCGGCAACGGAGGCCCCAACCTTGCCCTTACCCCGATCACCTTTGCCGAGCTTGGCCATCTTTGTTAGTCGAGCCACCCTCTCCTCGGCCGAACGCTTGATTCCGTGGGCGGGACGATCAGCCATCGGCTCTGCAAACGAAAATAGCTAATTTGGTCAGTACTCGGCAGTGCAAACCAAAAAAAAAAAAAAGCATAGTGACCTTCGATCTGAAGGCCCCAGGCAGGATAGAGTCCCCAGATCACCAGGTCCAAGTCCTCGTCGGCGACCCTTAGACCCCAAGACCCGGGAGGCGGGTCACCAGACAGCAGTTCATGGACCCCAGCGACCGGCACTCCCTGGGGTACTCCGGATCGATCAGGCGATGATGCGGCTCCCGCGGGAACGATTGTCCGTGAGCTGTAGCGGACGGCAGGCTTAGGCATGCGGGCGACAGTGACTTCCCTTGGCAGAGAGGCTCTTGGCTGGTCATCAAGACGGCCAGACGCTGACGATGAACCAAACCAACCGTGCTCCTCCAGGCTGGCCGAGGTCAACAACCTCTGTTGGTTCCGCTCGGGGTCTGACAGTCCTCGGAGCCCGTCAACCTTCTCCAGCATCCCCTCGAGTACGTGCGGCGCCCAAGACCACACGTAACCTTTCTTGAACACCACAGGGACCCTCTCGGATGAGGGGGCTTCGTCATATGAGAGGTGCTCATGCAATCACCGACCACCTGCATAGAACCACAGGTACTTGAATTGTTTGTCCGAGTCCGGGCACCCTATGATGAACGTCCCCTTGAAACCCTGGAAGTAATAGAACCTTGTGGAGGACGGGGTCGACTTCATCCTGTATAGGTTCTGGAATGCCCCGAACGGTAGGCCTGTCCTGAAGTGATCAGCCCAGAGAATGAAGCAGCCAACCAGAATGCGATATGCGTTGGCGTTCAGCTGCATGGGGGCTACGTTAAGCCTGGTGAGCGCTCGCCTTAAGAAGGGATGGAGGGGCAGATGAAGTCCCACTTGGAAATACTCCGCCGA
>JAFMPE010014664.1:4589-20681 GCA_024759925.1 Ficus religiosa | reverse complement strand
TGGCGCTGCGGACTGTGAAATGTGGAATGGACACCGCCACGGGTTTTGGAAAATTATGTTTATGTTATGTATGTCTATGTTATGTTATGATGGTATGGATAAGAATAAGTTAAGTATGTATGGTAAGCAAGTTGCCTCGTGTTGTACCGATCCGCTCTAGGTCGGGTTTGGTCCACGATTTAAGTATGATTAGCTTTCGTATGAGATAAGAAAGCTTGGTACTCGAGTAAGTGCCTATAATTAAGTATGTGTATGAGTTTAGTTTTATATATAAGTATAAGTTTATGTTTATGTTTAAATTATGTATGTATGTTAAGTATGAAAAAAAAAAATTACTCTACAATATGGGGTAAGTTTAAAGTATGTGAAGCGATAAGTAAGTTAAGTTAAGTAAGTAGTACGGTCGTGGCCCCACGTGCGTTAGGTAGTTGGGTATTAGGTGCGCGCGTTGGGGGCGTAACACTTATTGCCTGAAGTTGCACCAATATCAAAAGTGCCTTATCGTATGGCACTAGCTGAACTTAGAGAACTCCAAGTGCAGTTACAAGAACTACTAGATAAGGGATTCATTCGACAAAGCCATTCCCAATGGGGAGCACCGTTTTTTTCGTCAAAAAGAAGGATGGATCATTGCAGATGTGCATCGATTATTGTGAGTTGAATAGGATTACAATCAAGAACAAGTACCCTCTCCCTAGAATTAATGGTCTTTTTTATTAACTCAGGGGAGCAGTGGTGTTTTCGAAAGTTGACTTGCGATTGGGATACCATCAACTCAGGATTAAGGAGGTGGATATTCCCAAGATGGCTTTTCGAACACACTATGGGCATTTTGAGTTTCTTGTCATGCCCTTTGGATTAACCATTGCAACAGCTGCTTTTATGGATCTTATGAACTGGGTATTCAAAGAGTACCTAGATAAGTTTGTTATCATCTTCGTTGACAATATTTTAATCTAGTCAAGGTCCAGAGAGGAGGCAACACCCGAGGATGGTTTTGGAGAAATTAAGATGGAATCAACTTTATGCCAAGTTCACAAAGTGTGAATTTTGGCTAGAAAAAGTTCATTTTTTAGGCCACGTGGTTTTAAAGGAAGGGATTTCCGTCGATCCAGCTAAAGTTGAGGCGGTCAGTAAATGGTCATTACCAAGTTATCTTGGACTAGCCGGATACTATCGACATTTTGTAGAATGATTTTCCAAGATAGCTGCCCCTTTTACAGCTCTTACTCGAAAAGGAAAGCAATTCAAGTGGATGCAAAAGTGTGAAGAAAATTTCCAAGAGCTTAAGAAGAGACTTACTAACGCACCAGTATTGATAATTCCTGACGTGGACGCCAGGAATTTTGTAATTTATAGTGACGCCTCTAAAGCCAGACTAGTGGGCTGTCTTAAAGTAAAAAGGAAAGGTGGTCGCCTATGCCTCCTAACAGCCGAAGGATCATGAACGAAACTATCTGACGCATGATTTGGAGCTCACGGTGGTGGTTTTCACATTAAAGATTTGGAGGCACTATCTATTTGGGAATAGATGGAAGAGATGGAAATCTACACAGACCATCAGAGTCTCAAATTCATCTTCACCAAGAAAAAGCTCAACATAAGGCAACGTAGATGGTTAGAACTCGTGAGAGATTACGATTATGAGATTCTTTATCATTCTAGAAAACCAAACAGGGTAGCAGATGCTCTAAGTAAGAAATCATCCAGCATGTTAATGTTATTTGGGACGTTGCCCTAGCCACTTCAAAAGGAAATTTCTGATTTCAATATGGAGATGATAACTAGGAAATAGTTTGTTCTGACTCTCCAGTCCAATCTCCTAGAATCTATCAAGCTCTATCAAGGGAAGGACCCCTTTTTGCTTAAGGCGCAACTTTTTCTTGGAGAAAAGAATAAGGAATTCAAGGTCTCTATGAATGGGACACTCCATTATAAGGAAAGGATCTGTGTCACTAATTTTGGGTTTCTTAAGAAATAGATATTGTCAGAAGCACATAAGACGCCATACTCGGTACAGCCTGGAGCTTCCAAGATGTACAGGTACCTGAAAGAGAATCATTGGTGGCCAAACATGAATAATGAAATCACGGATTTTGTGTCAAAATGCTAACTTGTAAGAAAGTTTAGGCTGAACACTGACAACCTGGCGGAGATCTTTAGAAAATTGAGCTTCCCGAATGGAAATGGGAATAAACTACTATGAATTTTGTAGTAGGATTACCCAGGACCGCTAGTGAAAATGACACGATTTGGGTTATTGTTTATAGATTAACCAAATCAGCCAGCTTTATTGCTATTAAGGCTACTTTTTCAATGGAAAAACTTGTTGAAATCTACGTATCTCATATCATTAGGCTACATGGAGTGCCGAAATCCATTATTTCAAATCGTGATGGGTGTTTTACCTGTCGATTCTGGTCAAGTGTTCATACTGTTATGGGGTCGAAATTGAAGTTTAGTACAACTTTTCACCCCCAAACTGATGGCCAATCGGAACGAACTATCAAAACACTAGAAGATCTGTAGAGATACTGTGTTCTGGATTTCAAAGGAAGTTGGGATTAGAAGCTGCCCTTGATTGAATTTTCCTACAACAACAGTTATCATGCCTTAATTGGTATGACTCCATTTGAAGCGTTGTACGGAAGGAAATGCCGATCCCCCATTCATTGGCAAGAAGTTGGACAAAAGCAACTTTAAACTACGGATTTCATCAGAAAAACCTCAGAGGATATCAAGATGATCAAATAGAGACTCGACATAGCTTTTAGTCGACAAAAAAATTATGCTGATAAACGTCAAAGACCTTTGGAATTCGAAGTTGGGGACTCTGTTTTCATTAAGATTGCTCCTATGAAAGGAGTAATGAGGTTTGGTAAAAAAGGAAAACTCAATCCAAGATATGTACGACCATTTGAAATCCTTCAAAGGATTGAAAAAGTAGCCTACAAGCTTGCTCTGCAGCCAGAATTAGTTTCTGTGCATGACGTTTTCCACGTCTCAATGCTGAAAAAACATGTACTTGATTCTTCCCATGTTCTTAGTCAAGAACCAATTGAAGTCCAAACAGATTTGACATATGAAGAAAAGCCAGTTCGAATTCTGAATCGGGAAGCAAATGTCTTAAGGAACAAGACAATCCCTTCAGTTAAAGTGCTATGATAGAATCATAACATTAAAGAAGCAACTTGGGAACTAGAAAAAGAGATGAGAAAAAACTATCCCAACTTGTTTTAATTTTTGGGGACGAAAATTTTTAAGAGGGATAGATTGTTATAGCCACCCTTTTTACTGATTCATGATTTCCTCTTTAAGGAATATGAATGTTTATGTGAAATACCTTATCTGATTTTATCGGGATATATCTAAGTTCTTACAATATTATAAGACTCAATAATAGTTTGCTTAGTTGAGCATGAGGCCATTTGATGAAAAAGGCAGAATAAGGATTTATGATTTTATCCCAATCAACGTTTGACTAGGATGATCTAGGATATAATTAAGACAGTACTGCAGTATAGTAAGCAGTATGCAATTATACTGCGATAAACCGTCATTACAGATGAAGAAGCGAGAATAAGGTACGGGATCACTTTAAAAAAATCAAGCACAATATTTAGAGCAATAAGGATTAAGTGGCTTCAAATCCTAAGAAAAACCTACATGCGATCCAGTTAAGTGCAGATAAATTCTAGACTGCAGTCCAGTATAACTATACTGTTATTAGTTAAAAACAGTATTGGTACTATCTGAGTTATTAAGAAAATGGACTAGATATTAAGGAAAGTACCAAGCATGGTCTTGTTTGGTGACACCTCATTAAAGACAAATAAGTAATTTTTGGAATTAAAAATTAATTGGATAACTATGCATTAATTGGGAGCAAAGTGGCTCCACCATGGCCGGCCACCTCAACGGGTCATTTAGCAAATATTTTGTTTTTAAGGTTAGTTGTGTAATTTTATGAATAAAAATAATTCTAGAAAATTAATTAATTTTCACCTATAAATAGGTGATGTTGGGGTTGTGATGAACCATTTAGTTGAACCCCAAAAATTTTAGTTCATCCTCGACTCTCCCTCTCACCCTTAGGAACCGAAGAAAGAAAGAAAAAAAAAAAAAAAAGGAAGTGGCCGGTTGTGTGTAAGTGAAGTGAGGAAGAAAATTTTCTCAATCTAAGGTGTAGATCTACCCTTCAAGATCTAGAGGTAACACTTTTAATCCCCTAAGCATTCTATTAAGTATTGATCAAGGATTATAATGTATTTTAAGCTTGGGTTTGTAAGAGCATAAGCTCACTCTCTTTATTTTTCATGCAATAGTTTTATGTGCTTCATTTAGGTTTAGATGGTCCTAATTGATAAGTTTAAGCATGCATTTGATTTTATGTTTTAGAAAGAATGTGGAATTTTTGTATGCATATCTTGTGTTTGTGATTTGTCCCCACATGCTTAAAAAGAAGCATTGTATGAATGATGATGATGATGTTGATGTATGATAAATGAAGGGTTAAAAACTAACCTAAAACCCTAATTTTGTAAGACAAGTAAGGATTACCTATTTGGGTTTTAAGTAAGATAATCAAGTGTATGGATGATAAGAATGTACGTAACATGCTGCATGAATTGATGTAGGCTCATGGTTGAGACCGTTTGAGGTAAGGTGTGCAAATTTTTACGTAAAAACTAATCAAGAACAAAACTGTCAACTTTCGGATCAAATGGGACTTTGATCTGGAAACTTAATTTTGAGGCCTTTAGAGACAGAATTTGGAAAAGTTAATACTGCAAAGTTGTAGAAAATTGAAAATCCTAGGGGACACCATGGACGGTTTTTAAAACTAAGACTCCAAAGGCCTCTGTTTTTATCTAAATCCGAGATTGGCCTGTACAGACAGTGTACACGGCTAGAAATTTTCAAAAGGAGAAACGAGTAAGTTAGAGATAGATTCAGATTTTTGACAAAGACTAAAAGTTGTAGGATTCTTCGAGGTCTATAACTTTCATGAAAAAAATTTTCAAATTCAAAACAGATTTTAAGCAAAAATTGGATTTTCAAAACTGTGTACAGGAAATACCTGCACATGATTTTCAAAACAATGCATGAATAGGCAATTTCTGCTCATGCACTGATAACCAAATTATAGGACTGTTTTCAAAGACGGTTTTCAAAAATTTACAGTTTTACTATCTTTGTTCAAAAATTATAGTATTACAAAAACAGTTTAAAAAAGGTTAAAATTTTATAAATAAATAAATAAATAAATTAGGCCAAGTTATATGGTAACAATAGTAAGACATATAGTAATCGGAAAGGATACCAAAATTTATTGGGCCTTGTACCCATGGTTACTTACAGTAACTAAATAGGATACCACTATTATATGTTGGGCTTATATCTAGGGTTACTTATAGATATTGGTTTGGATACCAACATTAAATGTTATGGTTTATAGTAAGATAGGATGATTCTTATCTTACATCCTTTTTGGAAATAGGAAGGTAACCTATTGTTGTGACCTGTCGGAACAATAAATCCATAATCTAGCATAACTTGTAAGTACAACTCCGCCTACAGCATAGGCAAACTGTTTTATCATTTTATGTGTTTTTCAAAGCTCATGCATTCATGTATGTGTTGCATATAATGTATGCTTTATTATTGTGGCATCATGAAGCATGCTCACTAATGATAAATCAAATGGTAAGAATAAGATTCAAGTTTTTAAGTATGAAATGGTTTTCAAGTATGAAAAAGTTTTTCAAGTATGAAATGATGTTTCAAGTACGTTCAAGAAGAAGTTTTAAGATTTTTAAAGTCAGATTTCAAGTATGATGGCAAATAAGTTACCTATGTCGTATCGACCTGCACTAAGTCAGGTTTGGTCCATGATTTTAGTTGAATTGAACTGGCCGCCCCAACCACTCTATGGCTACGCGCCACGGTATATATACTTATATTACGTAAGGGGCCCAAAATATGCTAACATAAGAAATCATAATTAGTTCATGCATTGTTTTATCACAAAATGTTTTTGCGGAATGAAAGTTGTACTTGCTAGATGAAAGCTCATGATTTATGTTTATGCTGTAGGTAAGCTACCTATTGGCAATGCTTGATACAAGACGATGGGCATGGCATGGCTATCTGTGAAACTTCGCAATGGAGACCGCTATACGTTTTGTAATAAGATATTTGTATCTGTTATTTAGTATACTTTGTTATATGTTATAATAAATTTGATATTTCAATACTCAAAGTATATACATATATATATATATATATATACAAGTACATGGTCGAGTTGGATTTCAAATTGTTAAAAAAAAAAAAAATTTAATCCGTATATCAGAGATTTTATTAAATAAGTTAAGTAATTATGTAAGATATGTATAGTAACGACCTATGTTAGGCAAGTTGTTACAAAATTAATGTGATCGAGAAATTTCTTAAATTTCTATATCAATCACATAACATGAGAATTATTCGAACACTCAGAATAACATTTTGTAGAAAAGATTTCATAAATCATGGTATTATTTTCATTAACCATTTCAAAATAACAGGAAATGTGTCTTTAATATAGAAAATTCATAACTTGATTTTCCTATTAATTAAGAATTTCATATTATAAATTTTCTAGTAATTAATATCTCTATTTTATAATGTCTCTATCTTCATTAACACGAAAATCTACCAAAAAATATTCTCACTTTTTGTTCTTTTCTTTTCTTACCTTTTTGATGTTCATTTCCAACAATTTTATTTATTTTTGTTGTTGCCTCCCTGTGGATATATGACTACTCGATCTGTACTACAACAGTCCGCTTTACGAATGCAATTTTTGGCATTAATTGCAAAATTATATAAAAATTTTATATTTTAATAAAACTAGATTAAAGATCTTAACCTCGATAAACTTGGTTAAAATTGATAAAAATCATATATATCAGTAATTAACAATTTATGTACAAATTACATAATAATTTTCTATAAAAGATTATTATTAATGTTATCAACAAGGGTCAATAGCTACAAATTTATTAATTCAGAAGGTAAATTATTATAATTAAAAATTGGGAATGCAAAATGTAATTGTGTGATTTATGAAGTTATTGGCTGATCACGAGGGGATTTTTTTTTTTTTATGTTTTAATGTTTTTTAAGAAGCCATAAAATCAAATATATATATTTGATTAAGGAGAAACATGTGGAAACTTATACATGTGGGTCGTCCCTTCCTATTTCGAATTTTTATGAATCAATTGCTGAATTCAATTCAAAGACATATTATAAACCATCTCAGTAAGCATACACCCATTACATAGACTAATCTATAACAATAAGAACAAAGCAATAATGTCAAATAGTAATAAAGATAAAATTACTTATGATATGAAAATCCTAACATTTATGGTCTGTTACATAAAAGCTGTAGAATTCTTCCTAACAAACTAAATATCCGTCAAATGGTCCTAACTTTTTGTTTTTTTGTTTTTTGTTTTTTTGTTTTTTTAATATATTTTTTTAATGTTTTTTTTTTTTTTTTCCTGAAGAAATCCTCCAAACATACTCAAAATCCTTCAAATAGTCCTTTTTTTTTTTTTTTTTGGAAAATGTGATATAAAAGAAAATTCAGAGTGTTAAAGCATGACAATCTATTTTGGATCTTCGATTCACCGGTCAATTCTGCATTTCTCCTTCAAGACGTGATCTTCAGAGTCTGAGACGTAAACAAGAAATAAAGGAGTGTGAGCTCAATAGTTCAAACATATAGATTAAGAAATTAATTGATATGCTAGGAAATACTTAAATAAATATGCATCTAATCCAAAGAGCAAGGCAAAATAAATAAATAAATAGCAGACCACAGATCAGAGCCAACCAAAGCAATTTATATGAAGGGAAATTCTCTTTCTATGTATTGTTCCATTCAATCTTCTACGTCCCTACTTTTCATCGACGTTTATGTCACGATTCTCTAAAGCCTATGTGTGATGGATACTTCATTTCTACAATAGGCTTGTATAAAGTAAAAGTACATACAAATAATTGATCAAAATTCTGCAACATGAAAATATAGAGATTAACAAATTAAAGAGAGGGACAGACCTTGTGTGGCAACTTAAAGTGTTTGGTCATCAGAAGGTAGATCTTCGTAATCTTCACTTTCTAGGAACTGATCAATCGACTCCAAGTCTTTAACAAATGAAGTGCAACACTCAGTTATCGTTTTCTTGAGTCCTTCCACATCTTTCTGATACAATAGACGGATACCGCACTTGTCCACAATCAACCCTGGGCAGTAATTATAGACCCTAGCCACTACAATACGCTTTCCATCCAGCTCTGTAAGCAGAACACGAGGGATGTAGGTCAGCCAAATGAAGCCCCTCAGATGCACCCACTTAATTTTATCTTTACTGATCGAACAATGCGCGATGGGATTCAAGCAATCTTCTTCGCATTCTAAGTGGCAAAGAAGCCTGAAAGACGCTTTCGAAAAAGTAGCAGGATGCTCTTTGATGGAAAAAGCAACACAAAAAACAAGCCCTCTCCAGCTCTTATTATCATATAGATTTGGAGGAAGCTCAATTCCCACCATAGACCTATTACATTGATGATCAAACCACTCTGGGATTCCCTTCTGAGGAAAACATAAGTTGTACGGCGAGAAAGAATCAAAATGCCCTAAAACGAAGACAATATGTCCTTTTAGGCTGAGTGTGACCAGGACGCGATGTTTGAAGAATTCTCTAAGAAGATCTTCAAGAGTTTTTATCAGTTTTTTTGAATCGCGTCTGTGGAGCAGAGTCTCGGCGATTATATGCAAATGATTGAATGTACCTAACAAATTTCTGCAAGTATCTTGTTGGATGAGGTCCCAATTCTTAAAAAAAGACTGTTTGGAGTGAACTACAAACGAGTCAGCTTCATCAACAGCTTTACTCTCGTCAGCTTCATCAACAGCTCCACTCTCCAAATGATATTCCTTTCTGTGCTTATCCAACAATGCTGAAACTTCTTTTGCTACTTGTTCAGTACTTGTCAGAAGCTTTTGCGTGGACTTTAAAACAACCCTTTCCCTGTAATATTTACAAAATTTAAGATCATAAGTGAGGCTGGGAGAATAATTGATATTTGACGTAGAACAAATCATGTGTATACGAAAATCAAACCTTGGTTCACGAGTGGACATGCGACTACACCAATCACCATCGCTTTTATCTTTCTGAAGGAAACCTTTCACAGTTTTGTTAAGATAAAGGAGGAGATCAGGTCTCCCAAATATGGACTCTATGATTCCTTTGCTTAACAGCTTCGAATCTTGCACATACAGCAATCTGGTTCCACACATTTTGACTTCCACGTTTGGGGTAGTGGGCTCAAAGATAGCACTTATACCTTCACAATCATTCACCTCTTTCGATAAATACTCGCGTGGTACATGAATTGCAATAAAATTACCATTACAGATTTTGTGTCGACAACTGTATATAGGCAAGGGATGTCTCCCGTGGGCATACAGATCAACATCAAGCACAATTTCCCCTGGGCAAAATCCAAGTCGTCCACAATGAACATAGAGTTCAAGCCCCAGCCATCTCTCATCATTGCATATATTGGGAGGAAGATAGCACACTGCTGTATTCCCAACGCTATGGTGGAAAAACCATGGTGATAGTATTGGAAAAGGAAGTACAAACTGAAAAGGACTGTGGCGTGCGACGTATCCCTATCAAATGTGCAAATTAGAGAGTTAGTGTCGGAAGGAGATTAGGAAGAGATAAAAGCAAATAGAGAGGGACAAAGATAGAGAACTGACCTGAAAGAGTTCTGAAAGCAATTCGTATGTTCCATTTATGTAACATTTATGCTCAATCGTAGGTATGTTGTCCCAGGCAGTACGATTGCTTTGTACTCCATTTTGAGGTACTCTAAGGCTACTTTCTCCCTGCCTTATTTTATGCTTGACGCTTGTGATGTTGCCAGATTCTGCCAATTTATTTGCCCCATCAAATATTTTCTTGCAATGTCGACTGAAATTCAGTTCTAGATCCAAGTGGTCGTTTGCACTATGAGCCAAGTTCTTAGTAAAATCTTCTACGTCGTGCTCAAATACTTGATGCACTCCGAACTTTAGCAACTCCACATCCACTCTATCTGTTGAAAAAGAAACTTCAATATTGTGAATCGATGTGTTTAACTGCCATGGAAACCTTTCGTGCGGCACATAGCAACATATCCCGAAAGACCCAACTCTGAAGTCCTTAAAGTTTGCCAAGCATATGGTTTTCTCAACTGGATGCCTATTTATGGCAACATGACAATATATTTTTTTTAATTGCCATGCTTCATCAAAGTTATCATGCTTCTTGATGACAAAGACGACAATAAAAGCAGTTCCTTTCGTTTTATGACCTGAATCCTCATGATCTTTTCCAGGTAGTTCAATTTTTAATGGAGACCTTGTATCCCAGTTTTGACACCAAAGAGGAATTGCAGTACAAGGAAAACGAATTTCAAACTGACTGCCATCACTTACTAGTTTCTGTAAATACAAACATAAATGGAAAACAGATTATGTAAGATGTTTGATATGAATGTCTAACGTATTGAAGAGATAGATAGATATATATATATATATATATATAGAGAGAGAGAGAGAGAGAGCAGACCTTGATGTATTGAGGGAAGAGTAAGTCAACTTGTTCATTGTGCATTGGAAGTGGTGTATCATATGTACAGTCTTCATCAACATTTGACGAATTACGACAATCTATGAAATGGAATCCCTTATTCGAAGTCCATACTGTCATCTCAGTATCTGAGTAACCAGTTAGCATTGGACAGTCACGTGCATCTACATACAGTAGATTGATGGGTAAATGTTTTGGTAATGACTGAAGCTTGCTACATTTTGACACTGAAAGTCTTTTTAGCTCAGAAAGTTTAGAGATACTTGTAGGAATGCTGCTAAAACTGTTTTCGCCCAGATCTAGGTCCTGCAAGGATGATAAGAGACCAATTTCATCCGGCAACTGCACAAATCCACATCCACGAATGGATAATGCTTTGAGGTGCTTTAGATGCACGATTGAAGAAGGCAACGTTCTTATCGCAGTACCCTTCACGGCAAGCCATTCTAGATTTTCTAATCTTCCCAGGTCTTCCGGCAATTGGTCCATTGACTCACAGCCCGACAAGCAGAAAGTTTTCAGAGATTTCATTCCAGGAAGGATTCCACTCCGAAGACTCAAAAGTTTCTTGCAGTTTTCTAAGTTCAACAAAATAAGGCCAGTCAAGAGATTGATTGAAGTTGGTAACTCCTTTATGGCTGTACCATCTAAATGGAGTTCAGACAACTTCGTCATATCTCCTTCAATCTCGGGGAACTCCGTGAGATTTGAACAGTCAGAGAGAATAAGAGTTGCAAGAGATTCCAAGCTTATGCTTTTAGGTAGACTTGTAAGCTGTCGACAACCTTTCAAGTTCAGTAAGGCAAGATGTTCAAGTCTTCCAATAGATGGGTCAAGCTCTGCCAAGCTTTCGCAACCTTCGAGGATCAACGTCTCAAGATTTGGGACAAAGTTGAAGTCTGGCGTCTTGGGCAACTCTTTGCAATAGCTGAGATTGACTAGTACTAAATTTTCCAAGCGCTGCCATACATATGAAATATAAAAAAATTAGGAAAAGAAGAAATTAATAAAAATGACTTAAATTGATAAAATATTATCATGGTAAATATTGATTAGCGTTCTTTCAACTTGATTATGAATGTGTAAATTATTTTTGGGTTTTTTTTTTTTTCATTGGTTCACTCTAAGTATGTTGATGTTCCGCATTTTGAACTCCAAACTTTTAGTTTTTAGTGAACAGAGCGTAAATTTGAACGTTCCTTGCAATTATGGTCAAATAGCTAATGGACCGAAATACCCCACAATTTTTGCACATCTGCACACGAAACTTTCGGTTGGTTGACAAGCTAGACCCTAATTTTTAATTTTTGCATTTGGGACCCTAATTATCATTCATTAATTGACATGTACTATCAATTTAGCTAGAATAATATGCCAAGGATCATTAGATTTAGGATCCTAAATGTAAAAGTTAAAAGTTTTTGGAGGCTCTGTTTATGCATGCCAAAAAAAAAAAAAAAAAAAAAAAAAAAAAAAAAAAAAAAAAAGGAACATTGGGTGCATTGGTGCAGTTTACGTTTTATGTATGTGTATGTATGTATGTATATATATATAGATAGGTAATATATACATATGGATAGGTAATGTATGGTTAATATATATTTATATATGCATGACATAGTACTTGAGCAACATGATAATTAATTAAAAGATTCTTACCCTAGTTTCCTGCCATAGTTGCTCAAGGCGACTATCAGGCATGATGAGTTCAACAAGCCTTTCCAATTGAAAACTCGACATCATTGATTTGCAAGGATATCCATGCCATTCCAATAGGCTTAGATCTCTGGAAAAATAGTAATCATGGCTTTCTGAAAATTTCACGTTACAAATCTTCAATAATCTCAGATTCTTCATGTTCACGAATGGGTCAATCTCTATTTCTTCATCTCCTGGCGAAGTTAGGAATATGCCTTCAACAACTCCTGTTCCCTGTACGACAGTACTTTCAAAATGTACATATAGTATCTGCTTTGCAGAAACTGCCATAATATATAAGAATAACAGAAAAAAATTTCACAAGAAGAAAATGAAGAAAGACTTCTTCTTGATTGGTAACGTTGTGGAAATAAAATTATTTTAGTACTGTGATTCCTGTATCTGACTCCATAAAAATACCTCCGTCATAAATTAGTTTTCAACAACAAAATCAGGAATTATTGTGCGGGGCTGATTATAACTAAAATTTTGTTAGTAAGTACTATGATTGCCTTGATTATCGAAACAGATAGACTACTGAATAAAGTGTGGTCAAGGATGAAAATGTCGATGTCGATAAAGTTGTCGATGTTTTAATTTTTAAATAATGTTGACGGAAATATCGATGTCAATAGATATCTTGGGAAAAAAATTGAAACTTAAAGAAAAATTTATAATTTTTACTGAAACTTTATAAAATATAAAAACAATCAATATTACATAATTTGAACTAATTTTATAACAAAAATAATATACTTTTTAATCAAATATGAGAGCTACATTACATGATGTAATAGTAAAACATAATAATTAAGTATTGATTGTAATTTCAGTGTGATATTTCGTATTATAACATACTACAATATAATAGGATATATAAAAATTAAATGTCAAACATAAAAGAGTATATATAAATTTTGAGTGTCCTTAATCCAAAAAGAGTTTCAAGCAGGTTGAAAAACATTAGGTAGGTGTTGATCATGATCTAATATAAATAATATATTTGTCAAGATATTATTCTTGAATGGTTTTAAAGATAATTATTACTGTCTCATATGTATGTTTCTTGGTCTCTGCCTATTATTAACCCATAAATTTGATATTATTTATTTTTTCAATTTGATAAGTAATATTGATGGGTATGCAATGACATCTCGATATCAATTTATAGTGAAGGATATACCAATATATGAAAAATACCATCTCAATTTTGTACTTCTAAACTAGACACCATTTGAGAACCATAAGAAGGATTACAACCATATGACCTTTGCTTAATTCTAAAGCTTATGAAATTAAAACTCAAGGTGAATCCTCAACAGTTTGACTTATTTAAGTCATATCATGTTTTCTTATATACTACAATCGCCCAATACCCTCATGTGCAATCTTACAATCATGATTTTCATCTTGTGTAACATATTGTGACATTTTATTCATATTTAAAAAAAAAAAATGAAATATGCGATGAAATTGAAATTAAAAAAAAAAAAAAAAGTTCCCTGAGTTTTTGGACATTTAATTCCCCAGTCTTTGGAAAACTGGGTGATTGTGAGACGATCTGGAGCTTGCTGGCATGTCCATGAGTCATATTAAGGCTGATTCTTAGTCTTCTGATGACTCAAGTTGACACATGAACAGTGAGAGATGGTACATGAAATCTGACCTTGACAACTATAAAATAAAACGTAATCTCCCACTTCAAATTTCTTTTCACACCCACCTTTTCTCTTTTTTTTTTTTTTTTTATTCATGTTCTATTGTAGGTTAATTAAAATTTTTAAAAGAATTTTAAAGAAAGGACAAACAACATAGTATGTATATAATAGATTAAAATAACAATTTTGCAAGAAAGAAAGAAAAAAAAAAAAAAAAACAACACATAACATACTCTCATACACACACACACACACACACACACACACACAAACACACAACGAGATAGAACCGAAAAAGGAAAAAAAAAAAAAAATTCAACGAACAATACATGAAAAAAATACATATACAAAATAATAATAATACATGATAGAATTAGGGTGAAGATTACGGTTTTTGTTATAGGTTTCAAAATAGTAATACATAGAAGATACTCATTTAGGAATTGGATATATAGGTGTGTGTGGAAAGAAAAAAAAAAAAAAAAAAAGTTCTAACTAAGTTTACTTTTTTATGATAGAATTTCATTTATGTAATTAAGTGTGTTATCGTTGTCTTTTTATGTCAATTTGTTTGTGTTTTCTTTTTTTTTTTTAATTAATGACGGGTTTGTCAATAGAACTACCTTTATTTTAACAAGTTAATTATTTAGCTACTATGTTATCCAATGTTTATTGTTGTGTTTTGTTTTATAGGTAAAAAGAGACGAGTTTCTACCCTTTTGAATCTCTATCTGATGTGCAACTAATTTCCACCTAGGAAAGAATAATATTCTTTTAATTTAAGAAAAATAAAGCAAAAGAAAACAAAAGAAAAGTTTTATACAGATTATAACATGGATATATAACAATCATGTCTAATTAATTATTTTCTTAATTAATTATTACTACATATGCATAATTTTGACATTCTTCCTAAGAAATCAATGTACACACTTTCTTCTTGCAAAAGGGTAAAATAACATAGTGAAAAAAAAAAAAAAAAAAAAAGCACGGTGTTCTACATCTCTATATACTTGTGACAAGTTAGTCTACATCACAAATCTAAATTTGTCCAAGTAATTTTCATAGAACACTTTATCATTTAATTGCAATTTCGAACTGTGCTTCCATAGACGGCATCAGAGGACCATATAATTCTTCACTAAAATGGTTTCATTATCCAGAAGAACATTTTTTACAGATAAAGCGCGGTTATAAACTTTTACTTGATGCTGTTAAAGTGTACGGATTATATATATATATTTTTTGCTCTGGTAGAATTTTAATTAATAGTTAGTCAAAATCAAAAATTGAAGAAAATTTAAAGAGAGAACAAATTAAATTCTATTTCACACTCCAATGTATCGTACCATGTTTTCCTGAAGCACACGCAAGGCATCCCTATGGCGCCACAACCTGCTACGCTTCCCAAGCTCTTTCTCCATACGAATAATTTCCCAACCCATTTGTTGAAGCAAATCATGCATCCACACCTTCCCTCCTGTAATACTTATTAGGGATCTAGCAACGAGAACTTTGAGACTAGTGTTTGGATGAAAATTACAACTTTTGAATATCTTTTTCACACGAGATTCATCCTCTCCTTTGAAGAAACACGCGATATCCAGAAAGGTTGCCTTTCCATGGACATCTAAGTTTTCATAGCTAAATCGAAGAACTTTAGTTACACCCTGGTCGGGAGTTTCCCGTAGACGATTTAACTGTCCAATCCATTCCCTTTCAGTTTTATGATAATATAAGAAATTACCCAAAACCTTAAGAAGTAAAGGAAGGCCATTGGCATATCTAACAAAATCATTGGACAGCTCTTGGAAAGGACGAGGAGGATAGCCTTTCATGAAGGCTTTTTGACAAAACAACATAAGACTTTCCTCGCGTGTCAGTTTCTTAACCTCGAATATATCTTTAACACCACATCTCTCCAAGGTCCCCTTGTCTCTCGTTGTTATGATGATCCTGCTTCCTGGGCCAACCTTCCCAACAAGAGCCTCTATTTGTTTTTCATTCTCAACATCATCTAGAACGATAAGCAC
>JAFMPE010014553.1:0-16093 GCA_024759925.1 Ficus religiosa | reverse complement strand
CCCACCCCCCTTCCCCCCGCAGGCTCCCAAGTTCCGATTTGGTTTCCCCCCACCCCCACCCCAAGAAGAAAATTACTTGTTCAACTTTCAAAAAGCACGAAACGTACTTCTCATGTGACCAATCTGTTAGTTTTTTTATGGAAAGGATTGAATATAGAAGATTATGGTTATCTCATTAAAAAAAAAAAAAAAAAAGAGATAACACGGATCAAAATATCATCTTTAAAAGAGTTCATGAATTATTTAGACCAATTACTCTTTAATAAATAACGAAAGGAGATAATTAACATCGGAGCAAAGATAAACATTTCAACTACGTACGATGAGAAACAATGTAAAAAAAAAAAAAAAAAAAAAAGGGATAAACAAGTTTCTAACAATGGTGGCTGTTATTGTTAATTGAAAATTTTAAGACCGCAGTTTGACTGACGTCGAAAGTTGCTAAAAGCTGAATTCTTGATTTCTCGGAGGAAATTATTGAGCTGTAAAGGTCATGCTCCTCCTTTTTCGTGAATTAGGTTATATATATATATATATATATATATGACGATGTGGATTGAAAACTTACAGGTAGTTAAGTGTAACGTGAATGTGGAAATCATAAATATTAAACAATATATAATTAGTGTTTTGAATCTTAATTTCAACGTTTTCGGCTGGTTACTATTTATTTTATATTTTGTTTTATTGGGACGAGTGGTTACGGTAGTACTCATGGTTTCTTTTGGCACATTTAGGAGTAATAATTCGGCAATGTTGATATTTTTCCAGTTTATTAGTTTACTTGAATGGCCGGAAAGATGATATAATATCTTCCATTTGCAACAGAGGTTTCTATCTGATATTGAGAGTAATAGTATTCTATAAGCTACATTCATGATTTTCGAAAATACTTGTAGTGTAGAGTAATATCGTCATGAATAGCTTTCTAATTTTTTTTTTCTTTTTTTTTTAACAAATAAATATTTAAATTATTGTTGCGAGCATCGTGTGTTAAAGTTGTAATTTATATGATTATTCATTTTTATACATAACTCTCATTTATTAAAACAAAAAAAACACTGTCGATTTCGAATATTATGAGACCTATATCCAAATATCTCTTCTCTCACCGTGTGATTTAAACTTGAATTAAATAAAGTATTGAATATGATAATTAATTAGCAAGCTGTTAGCCTGGACATATATTTTTTCAGTGCTTGAAATATTTACATCTAATGTTGAATTCTAGAGACACATGTTATATGTAGTTCTACTTTCTTTATTTATTTTTTTTTTTTGGGTAAATTATATGTAGTTCTAATTGGTGCGTAAACGAATGTGCGCATTTCAATTGAAGTTTGAATAATCTACACTTTCTAAATTCTAAATCTGGTTGAGCTTTTTGTTTGTCTTCAGCAACTATTGTTTATGCGAATACCACCAAAAAAAAAAAAAAAAAAAAAAAACCTCAATCATGTGTTCAATTCTTCTGCTTTCAAGGATATAATTTTAATTCACAACACTTTAATTCACATGGGGTTTCCAAAGCGGGTTTATAAAAGGACTTTTGGATTTGCATCCAGACGCCTAGTGCAAAAGTGCTATTTTTTGTCTCACAAAAGTTATTCCCCAAATTCACAGGGAAGCGAGTGGCTGCACTGTAGGATTTGCACGAACTAAGTTTCTAGAAATTATTCCCTTTGGAGATTAATAAGTGATTTTGACTAGAGTATGTGGGGCCCCACATTTTATTTTATTTTGCTATCTGGGGATTAAAGTGAGATAAAGTGAGTTTTCCCAAACCAAACAATCTAGTGTCCAAAACGTTGAAAACCAAACCAAACATCCTTTCCTGGGACCAAGGTACAGAATTAGAGCTGAAAAGTGGATTGGAGAAGGTCCGCGGGTTGATGTTGATGTCTAGCTTCAAACTTGGCAAATCGGTACTAAAATATTATATAGTCGAGTATATGATATGAAATCTGTATTTTGAGTGTGGTGGTTCATATATATGATATATCTGTTTTTTGAGTGAGGGAATGTGTGTGCTTGTCTTACAAAAGTGTGGTGGTTCATATAATTATTTTGAGTGTGTGCTTGTTATCGATATTTGATAAGAAGGAAGGAAAAGGTAAAAACCAATTAGTAAGGGGTATAAAAAAGAGAGATCAATTAGTTGCTATTTCATCATGAAACATGTTTAGTAAAAGAGAAAGAAGAGATGAGAAAAATTATGTTTTAAACGTATTTTACCATTATAGCCTTGTACATAGAGTGAATAAGATGTAATGTAAGGTAAAATAGTTATTTTATACCATTACAAAATATTTTTTGAGCAAAATGAAAATTTTTATTTTCTGTACAATAATGAAAGGAATTAAAGAAAAAAAAAATATCAATATCCATGGTTTTTTTACTTCTTTTATTCTCAACTTTTTCCTATCTAACAACGCAAAATTCTCTTGCCTGCTTTGCCATAAAAAATAATTTTAAAAAAAAAAAAAACTCAAATTTCTCGTTAACTTTTAGTCTAAAATCTCTCCAATAATTTTTTATGCCTGCCGCTTTTTCTCTACCAAACACGTCAATGAGCTCTCTTTCCCTCTACTTGCATCATTATAACCCAATGGACCTTCTACCAAACAAAGGTATCTCATCAGTTGATTCCAACATAAATGAAAAATGTGACACACATATACGTGAGTGAAGTTCGACTTTATGAAGACGCGATTTTACAATTCGTATTTTTACTACCTGTTTTGTAAAAATTCCCTCAGCTAGGGCCATTAGATCTATGCACTTCTGAAATAAGAAGCAACTGAGGTGATAATTAAACTTACTTTTTTTTTTTTTTTTCGCTTAAAGAGGAAGACCAGTAGTGTTGTATCCTTTTTTTGGTGGGAATGATTTCTTTTAAATAGTAGTTTTCATTAAATGGGTGGAATACTTCACTTCTACGGCGAGTTCGGTTTTATGTTAAAAGGTTAACTTATTAATTTTAGAGAAATAGTTTATACCAATTTAAACTAAATTATATTTTATTTCATGTTTAGTTAATATGAAACTGTTTGGTAGAAAATTATTATAGTTTTACTAAATGGGTTGACTTCTTCGCTCATGTTGGGGTCTTGGGTTTGAAAATATTAACTTATTAGAACGGTAGCTTTACTCTATTTGATTTTTTTTTCCTTGCAAAATCTATTTAAATTTGTTCTTAATTATTTCATGTGTAGCTAGTTAAAATATATGAAACGCTTTGGTAGGCAACTTTTTCTTTCGGTAGTTTTGTTTAATGAGTTGACTAGTTCATTTACGTGGCATCCAGTGATTTGACCTTCATTGTAAACTTGCCATTCAACGGTTTAAAAAAAAAAAAAAGGCCGCTGTGTGAAAGCTAAGCCACCATTTGGTAAGTTTGTTGGAGATAAAATTTTTAAGTTGGAGTTAATTAACTTTTTAAAAACTAGTAATAATTTTTGTTAACGTTTCAGATTAAGACAAAAATTAAGATGTCAACAAAAATTAAGATGAAAAAGTATAATTTAATTGGAATTAAACTTAAATCCCAAATAAAGCATAAGATTAATTATGTTCTCACTCCAGCTGAAGTTGGAATGTTTATCTCATTCTTATCCATGATTTTTTTTTTTTTAATTTAACTTTAGTCATACAAAAGTTCAAGTTTTCCTGCAATTTTTCGTTTTTGTTTTATGTAGCTTGCAAGTTGGTATCTGGTTGTTCGAAATCTCTCTTTTAACCTTTTCTTTTCTAATTATTTCTCCGGAGAAAAAAAAATTTTTTAAAAAAAACAAGAAATTAATATTCTAATCTGTGTTTGAAATATAGCTCCTAAGTTTGACCCTTGTTCCGCCGGAGACACATGCCACAAAGTAGCGTATGCAACGGAAGAAAGAATCGATGACATATACAGTTTCGCGTTCATGGTTGTTAGGAAATAATCACCACAATTAAGAGAGTGGTAACTTTTTTAAAGATCATTAAAATTGTGTGAAAATTAGAGAGTAAGCAAAGAAGTACAAAGAATTCTAATTTTATTTAGAATGGCGTATTACTTTAAGGTCCGTTTGGATCATAAGTTTAAATTTATAATTTAAACAGTAAATTTAAAATTTCGTGAGAGAAAATACTGCAGAAAAAAAAAATCATCCTCCCAATATATATTTAGTGACCATCGTGAAAGGGTTATGATTAATTAATCAAGCATTCATCACGATCAGTTTATAATCTAAAAATAATAATAAAAGATTTATGAAAAGTCAAATTTTTTAAAGTTTTAAAAAATGGACATTTTTTCAGTTGAGCAAAACTAGAGATGCTAACTTAAAATAGGCTTTTAAAAGGGTCTTCCGCCGTGATTTCTCTTTAATCAAATCTGGATTGTAAAACTATTTAATCTAACTAATTTTCATATAGAGAAAATCCAAATTCATTACCGATCCGTTTGTTGCCCAATCCAATTTAATCTGACATATTAGATTAAATTAAACAAATTGAAAAGATTTAAGGATTAAGTGAATACCATGAGATAGCAAGCTATCATGTGATACACATACTTATTTCATTCGTGTGTGTATATATATATACGTACATACTATTAAAACTTTTGAATATAGTACAATTATAATACTATAGAATTAAGTTTATGGTTTTATATAATTAGGCAATTTGTAGCTGGTCAACAGATTCAGAAATCACTTATTATCAAGCTTTTTCTCAATGGAGTTATTTTTTTTTTTCTTTTCTAAGAAAAAATCAAGGAAAACTAAAAATGACCTTCATCACCTAAAAGATTTACTTCTTTATTGAATTTTATTAATTCAAATTAATCAAAGATTCCCCATCAAGTATATGTAAAACAAAAGAATGTTGCGATGCATTACATTATTAAATCATCATTAATAACTTTTGACTTATCGTGTTTTCTTTTTCTCATTAAAAAAAAAAAAAAAAAAAACTCAACTTATGAGATTTTAATGTAACATTATTGGCGCATGGATTACTCCAAACAAATTATTAATCAAATTGTTATGTAATGAGTCTATTCCGCTGGTTGGTGCCTTGGTGGAAAGTAAAGCACAAAAATAATGAATGATTGATATGGGAACTTCTTAATAATAAAAAAAGGAAAAAAGATAGACCGTAGCTATGTGAAAATACTCATTTGAAGAAACTAGTGTGGACTAATTCCTTCAACATGCCTCTTTCTCCCAGTTTTCTAATTACTTGTGGATTAACTCCAAATTTTAGGATTAATTTTCTACTTTATCAACTAATTAAGTTGATATTTAACCTAGAGAATACCATATTGAAAAGCCGCTAGTTGGGTCAAAAGCCGGAATTCGTGTTTGAGAATTGAAGCTCTCGTACTATGTGAGATTAACCAACTTAAAAAGATGGAGAAGAAGAGTTAAAAGGAGGCTAAAGGTGTCTTGGGTTTATATTTATAACATCGAGAATTCATATTGTAAAAAGTAATCAGTTTTCACCAAATTAAATATTCTTTAAACCAAACATACAAAAATTCTTCAATTTCTTGGAAAGTATCCGTTTCTTTTTAACTTTTCCTTCTCATTTTAATTTGCTTATCACCTTCGGATATATATATATATATATATATATATGTTTGTGTGTGTATTAGCTAGTCCTATCTTGGCTAAAGTCGTGATGAGTACATTGGGTACTGTTGCTAGCCATAACTTTTTGCTGAGTGAACATTTTGGCTTTGTATATGGTGTGCTTACTTTTGCTACATAACTTTTTGCTGAGTGAACATGTTGGCTTTATATGGTGTGTTCATTTAGGTAACATATGTGTGTATGAAAAATAAGATATTACAGTTTTGTTATAAAAAAAATGGTATATATCTACAAATGTCAATATACGTTTTATAATGAAATATTGTAAAACCATTTTTAAAAAATGATATATTGTAAAATATTATATAACTTTGTTATACTTATATGAAACAATGCAAAAATAAATTACAGTTTTACATAAAAATAATCTTAAACAGGAATGATTACTTGAATTAAACAATTAAAACAAAAGGATATCTTTTCTTTGAAATATATTCCTACGGTTTTTTGAAATAGTAATTAAAAGTGAAAATATTCTCATTTTTCATTTGTGCAAATTAGAAAATAAAGTTTGGAATGTAGATTTCATAATAGAAATAATTTTCTTTTCTAATTATAATTATATAATTTAAGCAATTAGAATAACGCCTTTTTTTGTCTTTTTAAGTAAGCGTTGTTTTGTCATGATAAAATTTAACAAAAGGGATATTTTAAAGAGTAAAATAGGATGCATGAATAGAACCACCCATAAAAATAAAATAAAAAATAAAAAATAAAAAAACGAAATCGGTGGTTAGCAGGTTTGCTGGGCGGTGAGTGAATTGGAGGACAAAAAAAATCCTCCACAGTCCCAAGCCGGAATCGCCCGGTAATATATATAGGTGGTTTTGGCGGGTTATTAAGACCGGTGGGATGGATGGTTTAACGGGCATTTTTTTAACAGTTTTTTGACTTTTTTAATGCTTTTTTAGACTTTTAATTGAGGTAATACTCTCTATTATTAACCTATTTTATACGCACTAATAAAGTTATTACTTTTCTTACCCACTCTCCATTCATTGTCGGAATTAATCACAAATTAAAAGCCCGGACACATAAACATAAGAGACGTGTATGTAACAAAATAAATTAAAAAGTTTTGGTCGTTCTTGTTTTTCCGCTGCCAAAGTACAGTAAGACTCTTAAGGGGGTCCAAAGCCAAAACCAAAACATAACATATAAATGTAAGTATTATCACCATTCCTTAACTTTCAAAGTTCAAATAGGTGGGAAAACATAAAAATATAATGATAGAAATCGCTTCACTATGGCTTCTCATCCTTTTTTTTTTTTTTTTTTTCCCTTTTCACAATCACCCTTATGGCTAGGAATAATGATCTTAGACCATGACAGGATATGCTGATTCTTTAAATTAGTTAGCACACGTCAACCATATTTAGAGATATATGAAGTTACATCATGTAAATGATAGTTTCATTATTAAATTGATGGCCAAAAATGAAAAACAAAACTGAGAGAAACAATGAACTAATTATCCATGACAACAACTCGAATTTCAGACCTCAAACCACCTCCTCTACGGCTTTGATTTCGATTATTTCCTCCATTTTATTTCCATTAATTGGTTTTGTGATGTGTAGTTTGTGTGTAATAATTGTGATATCTTCAACATCATTTATTTGGATACTGTATTTCTGTTTATTAATTTTAATATCGGAGGTAGTTTCCTCACTTTTTATATTGGTTGTTTGTTTGTCATCTTGGAGGTGTTAGGTCCCGCTAGAGTTGCTTCTATGCGGATAGTTGGCAGTAGCCCTAGTGCTACTACGTTTTGGCCCTTGATTGATTTGGAAATTCCATCGATTATCGGGATTTTGTCAAAAAGATTATTACATGCGCTCAATGTTAATGTCAAGATAGACACTTGTTATCGAGTATCAAAGCATGTACTCGTTATCAAGTCGTTACTCGTTATCAAGTCTTTTTCTTTGGGTATCATCAGACTTTACACTACAATAATGAATCATTACTAATAAAATCCTTCTTTGTAATGAAAAAGTAAAAGAGATGGACAGAAGCTATGTGAACGTAAACAAAAGCTGGTCATAAGGAAAATGTCCCTTATGCGAGTGCCGACTATCTTTCAACAGTATAATGCATCTATTTATACTTTTTGAATGAAAACATAATACAGGTTCATGAACGTGAATAACCCTATTATAAAAAGAAATCTACCGGTTAGAATAAATTAATCGCAGTTAAGGACACTTAACGTCCATTTGAATAGTAAGTTTGGAGTTAAAATTTGTAAGTTGGAGCTAGTTGACCTTTTAAAAATTAGTTATAATTTTTATTAATATTTCAGAAAAAGATAAAAATCCAGCAAAAAAAAATACAGTTTAGTTGAAATTAAACTATTATGCCAAACAAAACATTAGTTTTTTTCAAGGGCAAGTTTATGGTTTGTTTGGGGGGCAATCATTTTTTTCAATTTGAGTCCTTTTATCTGAATAGCTCATCCAAATAGGTGTTTAAACTTTGCACATATAAATTGAAGCATTTGGCTTCCCATTTTGATATTTAAACGTGAATTGAAATATACTGTTCTAAATGTTAACATCTAAGCATCAATTCAAATGATAATTTAAATATTTTTGTTTAAATATTTTTATTTATATGTTTTTTATCATCCATACACCCCCCCAAATGGAGGCTTTGTCAACAGGCGGAAAATCGATTTACGTATACTATATTTTGTTAATGTAAAATGAAAAAAATAAAAAATAGAATGCTAAATATATGGTCCCTCTGCCCACCGTATATGTCTTATGGGGACGACCCACAAAAGTCACGCGTCAGCTAAACAAAAACAAAATTGGGAGGGAGGGCAGATTTGAGTTCGTGATTACATCTATCTCAACCCAAAGGTTAATGAGATCTAAGGGAATTATCTCTGGGTCATGGGTCAAAGTCTTCAAGTGAGTTTTCAAAGTCTTGAAGGACAGCAGATGAATTTTTGAAGAGTAGTTCTATTCACACGCTTCACTTACTCTATACACAAACTTATAAATTAAATTCTTTAATTTGAAGAAAATCCTCAAACAAAATGACATAAAAAACAACTACTATAAATTTAATTCTGTAAGAAAATTTATCATTAAAAAGAAAGTCATTGATATACTTTTTTTCTTCCACACACCTATATATGAAATCAAAAAAATAATATTAACATATAAATCTTACTATTTTGAAACTTATTACAAGATCTTAATTTTTATCAGAACATTTAAAAAAATTATATTGAGATATGTTAATATTCTTTAATACAGTTTTACCGTTATGTTTCATTTTTCTTTTCTTTTTTTTATTTTTTTTGGCTTTTTGGTTTTTGGTTTTTGTTTTGCTTTTCTGCCTTATTGCTTTTTTTTTTTTTCCTTTTTTTTCACATTAATGTTGGCTTTATATGTTGATTATTGGTTGGTTGCTAGAAATAAAATTTATATGTAAAATTATGCCCCTATTTGTTGTGTTATAAGATTTATGAGTAGAAAAAAATATCTTAACCAAATATTTACTTCTTAAGGGTTTTTTTTTTTAATAATCATCTGTACTTAAGAAGGCTTCATTTTTCTTTTCCACATGAAATTACTTCATAATTTATTTTTTCTGAAAACTATATAAATTATTTGTTGAAGTCGTTTTCATTTGACTATTTTGCTGAGTGCAGATTTATTTCTATGGCACTTACGCGCTAAAAATTACCTTACATAATGTTTATCCTTTTATGCAAAAAATAAGGCGTTTGCTTTTGTAATTATATGATTATTATATTATTCTGGGAAATAAAAAAAATCATGCATGTATTGCCAGAGGCTGAACTTTTTCTAAGAAGCACGAAGTTTTTTTTTTTCCTTTGTTTTTTTTTAAGCTAAAATCCAGAATATAATATTAGAAAAAGCGTGGATCTAGTAAAACTGTTGAAAATTAGATGACAAAGGATGGTAGATTATTTTGGCTTGATTACTTGTGTTTCTTTTTATTATATTAGTTCTTACTCTGTTTGCTCTTTATTATTCAATTTGTGATTTTTGTCGCTTTACTATTGCTCTTTGTGTATGTATACTTGAGAAATAGGAAATATATATATATATATATTTTTTTTTTTTCTTACACTCAAGCTAATGACACCTAACGTACAAATCTTGGAAAGAATTGTATATAATTTGATTCTACGTAAGTTTTCAAAGGTTTTGAATTCGCATGAGCTTCGATGGGGTTTCAAAGTGATTCAAATAGAGTGGCCACTTCACAAGACCATTCAAGGAATTCAATGTAACTGAGATTTCAATGCAAAACTGAAAAATAGGAAAAAAAAAAATTTTCTCATTCACATATATTACAAGAATTAGTGCATTAATATATTTATATTTATAAATTTTTTAATAAACCGGGTGTACCATATACATCATTATACTTATATGATACACCCACCTAAAAAAAATATAACAATTGGAAGGTTTTTTATACCAACTTGTGATAAAAATAAAAATAAAAAATTGTTACTCTTTCCTGGTGTGGCCGCGTAGAAAGCGCTGAAAAAAAATACAATTCCGCTAATTTACCAAAAACACCTTCACTAATATTTGCATCTCCAATTATGCACGTAACTCTATCTATCTGCACTCCGACTTTGGACATGCACGCAAACACCAGAAGCATCTATATATACTCTTGAGAAACATCAGTTTCCTCCAGTCTTAACAGGCTTTCTATTCTCAATGTTCAATTTTCTTTCCATTAGCTCTAACCAAAAAAAGTTTCCACTCGTCTAAATCAGAGGTCTACGGATACAATTGAGACTTTTCTGATCCTGGAAGCAGCTTCTTCTTTAGAGGATACCTTCCATGTAAGAATCTTAAAAACTTTTGCTTTAACTTTCTATTGTTTTGATTGAAAAGCCACATGATCATCCCTACAGACACATACACACACACACATATGCATGTATATATATTTACATGTTTTTCAGTGTGTGTATATGGGTGGGTCACATGGGTCTTCATTTTTTCAACTCAAAGGAGTTTTTCGCATATAAGAATTGAACAAACCTATGTTTGCCTTTGAATTTTTCTTCTCCATTCTTAAATTTTTCTGAATCTGATCCGTTCCGTTTTATTTTCCGTTTTCCGTTTTCCGTTTTTGGTTTTTGGTTTTTGGTTTTTTTTTTTTTTTTTTGGTGTTCGTCGGGTAAACCCAGCTTTTCTCCCACCGTACAGCTTCTTACGTCCAAAAACTTTGGACTTCAGATTACTATTCGTAAGAATCGTTAATAATGTCCTCAAAGAAACAAATTAAATAATTTTTTTTTAAATCATAATTACAACACTAATTCTTGTCGTTACAATTGGATCTCTTCTGACAAATATATTGTGAATCTATCTATCTATGGGTCCCACCTCGAGGTTACTGTTGAATAAAATATGGGACAATTTAACGATAGCATCAAGAGCTGCAAAGAGCTGAAATCTGCAAAGTTTAACAAATAATTAAATTTAATAATTAAATTTCCTTTTTAATCCTAGCTTATTATTAAAGAATAGCGAAATTGTTGAATCTATCTATCTATGGGTCCCACCTCGAGGTTACTGTTGAATAAAATATGGGGTAATGGGAATACTTTTGGACTAGTGGATTAGTTATCTTTTAATGAGTTTATTTATTTAATTTATTTAATATATACACACACAAATATATTGTTGAATCTATCTATATATGGGGTCACCTACCTCGAGGTTACTGTTGAATAACGACTTACGGTTTCTGTGTAGTTAATCATAACTATTGGTCCTCTTGCAATAATGACTTTAAATAAACTAAAAAGGGAAATTGAGGAATTGACACGTGCTTAATAGAACACAAAATTTAATTTCCTTTTTTATCCTAGCTATCGTATGTGCATGTATATATTAAAGTTTAACAAATTTTTTTATTATTCGTGAAGAATTTCAGGTTTTGTTATCTCATTTTAAATTAAACTATATTTTTTTATCTTAATTTTTATTTTATTTTTTTTTTGAAAAAATTTTTATCTTTTTCTAAAAAAGTTTTTTTTTTTTTTTTTCTGAAAAGTCAGTAAAAATTTACAATTCAAACTCATTCACCAAACGGACCCTGAGTTTCTTTGAGTTTTTGCCATATGTGTTGAATTCTTATTTGAATCTCCTCGATTTATCCTCTCACTTGGTGCAGCAATCGTTGGAACTATTATTATTATTTTAGTGGAATCAACCAACTTCCGCAATGTTCAAATTTGAAGCATTGGCTGACGAAGCCGTAAGTCGTCTTGAGGCAGCAAGGGCACTAGAAATGCTTGCCGAAGACGCAAGTCGTCTTGAGGCAGCAAGTGAACTAGAAATGCTTGCCGAAGCCGCAAGTTGTCTTGAGGCAGTAAGTGCACTAGACATGTCCATCAGAGAGCTGCAGTATCTAATCCGGAAGAAGGGTGGTTACGACTCGAAGTGTATTATGAATAAGACACTGTTCAAATCCGATGTGGATAAGGCCCAGAATCGGCTTTCAATGCCGTTGAAGCAGATTTCCGACGACGATTTTCTCAACCAAGATGAGAAGATGATTCTGAACGGATCAACCGAAAAAGGCGTCGATGTGGGGTTCATCGGTCCGCGTCGTGAAGAAAGGAAAATGGTGTTGAAGAAGAGGAACTTCACTCGAAACTGTTCTTATGTGCTGATCAAGAACTGGCACGAGATTGCCATGAAAAATGGGCTGAAGAAGGGCGACACTGTCCAGGTCTGGTTCTTCAGGGTCAACAACCGTCCTTGGTTTGCCTTGGTGAAGCCTTGCTAATCTAAATCATATTTAACGGCCCAACAAAGAAGCTATATTGAAATAAAAACATGCATTCTATTCCCTGAACTTCCCTTCCACGGTCCCCCTCTCCCGTATAATGATATACTATATCCTTTTTTTGTTTTTTTGTGTTTTTTGTTTCCGTTAATCTTTGGATAAAAGATTAAACACAGGATTTTGTTTGTGGCTACTATTTATTTGAGTTATTGCTTGAGTTGTGTGCTTATCTTGGTTTCAAGTGTAGGTTGTACTTCTAAATATAATATGTGATTGTGTTTTTATAAGTCTTTTTTTTTTTTTCTTTTATCCATTATGTTATTGCTTACTGTCAGGGTTTTTTGAATTTCGATTGACAAAAATTATAACACGTTTTGAAAATATCAACCAACTCCAACTAACAATCCAAATGGATGCTTAAAATACTTGTAGAATCAATCTCCTATATACTCATCAACAGACTAAATCTTTTAGTGCATGAACAAGATATGAATTCTATGGAAGGGATTTCTTTTTTGTTTGTTTAAGAAAATGTGGGAGATTATTTAGCCCACACTTTTAAACATGGTATGTCAATTTCCAAAAAAAAAAAAAAAAAAAAAAAAAAAAAAAAAAAAAAAAAAAAAAACACGAACTTTCTAAAAGATTTCAAATTCGAGTTAATTATCCAACTTAGAGCGAAAACAATTTGAGTTCAGGTCGATTTAATCTGATTTATGCTCTACCGACAGACCAACTGTGTGCCCATTTGCAATTTGGATTTATATTTTTGAGCCATGAGAAAGTGTGAACCATTTAACTTCATGTTGAAATGGTTCAAAATATCCAGATAATTAAGTAAATTACGTAAGGACAAAATTTTAGATTTGTCATTACACAGCACCCACGTGAAAAATTAGTTTTTAAAACGGAATTCATGCGCTGGGCTTCATGATACTTCCACAGAAAGTTTAGGAAAGCCCCATATTGAAGAATCTGACCTCTTCCAAGGGACGAATTGGATCTTTGGCTACGAGTCCACATGGAACCAAATTAAACTCACTTAAATTGGTAGGATTTTTCAAAAATTAGTTTAAAAAATTAATTAATTTTTTTAATAAAAGACAAAAAATAGTTGAGTTTTTTAAGTTTGGATCAAAATATCAAACATATGCTCAAGGAATATGTGCGTCAAAAAGAATTAGTAAGGTTTATACCAAGGGCGGGAAAAAAAAAAAAAAGAGAGAGAGATTATTGATGTCATTCCATCTCACTCCCTTCATCATTTTGACAATCTCGGAACCTACCAATTATAGTCGAAAGATAAATTTAGCCTTCACTTGTACCACCAACACCCAATGCCACATAACTCATTACCGGGATAGGGGTCCTAAAATGGGGGAGGAAGTATCAAACTCGAGTTAAATGATTCAACTTACAGCTTACTAAACGAGAGAAAAACCTCTCCTAGATAGAGAGGTAAAAAAAATAAAAACGAAAATAATAATAATAATAATAAAAACAATACATTATATTTTGGAAGTAACTCAAGGATGTTGCTACCGATTCAACAAAAGAAGGATGGATGATGCAGGCAAACATTTCAATATTCATAACTGATCCCTTCTCTTTTATAAGCGACTCGAGACCAAGCTCTTTTTTTTTTTTTTTTTTTTAAATAAATACACGACCAAGTTCTCATTTTAAACTCGCTTTTTTCATACATTTTTCCTCTGATATTGCGTCTCACAAAAATTTGAATTTATTGTCGAAATTGTGTGTTTGAACATAAAATCCAAACGAGGCTTTGTCTTTATTGAGGATGTACATTGATAAATTAATGCAAGTTCAGACCACATCAATTTATTAAGGAATAGATAAATCAAGAATTTGCAGAGGATCTTATTAATCTCAGTTTTGACTCGGGTCTCAACTTGAGCTTTAACCTATCATGTCAAGCTCAAAATTTTTATGACAAATCACAGATTAAAAAAAAAAAAAAAAAAACGACGAGAAGTTGTAGTGCTGAAACACATACCTACAGCCCAAGGAAGAGAAGTCATGTGCACCGAAGAGCACTTTCAGGTGAGAACGAAGAATTTTTCTCCCGTGAAATGCATGAACTAGAAGGAACAAATTAACTGCTTCTAGTGTTTTCGCATGATTTTGCGGGGCTCCAGATATGTGTAATGGCTTCAAGTGATTTTCCAATGCCCAGATTCCTCATGATACTCCCACACTCCAAACATACAAGCATCGATGATTTCTAATCGTTGTCACTATCTCTTCTTCTCCAATCTTCATCCTCAAACAAGTCTTCAGGAGGGTCGTAAACAATCATATCTGGGAAAAGCTCTAAGAAGTCATCTTTCACCTTCTCTCTCAATTCTGGATACGGAATGAGACCCTTAAATATAACTCGAAAAGGCAAAGAGATCGGAGGATCAGGAGACCGTCGCATTTCGTCGTATATTTCCATGGCCTCAGATGTCAATCCATTGTCTAGGAAAGCTCTAACAAGGTCACCAAACGTATGCTGATCAAACAGAACTTCCTCTCTCTTTAAATCTTCCCAAACTTTCTTCACTTCATCCACCTTTTTGTTTCTTGCAAGCATTATGAGCATGTCTCGGTAAAAGAATATGTCCGGCCGGTACCAAATTTCTTTACGCACTGCATCATCCAACTGAAGAAAGAAATATAAGTTAGAAAAGGCCAAATGGATGCTGAAAAATTAGGCAGCAGACTCAAGATTTCTATAATAGTTCTTATGATGACTGTCAAAGCAAATCAACTTATACGGAAGTCAAATTCACCAACCACCGACTCGCCATGAGGTTAATTTTGACTAAAAAATCTTATAATAATGATGTTCTACCTCAAGCTCTTTTCTCAATGTTACAACTCCTTAACAAATTATCAGCTAGGCTGTCCGATCATTCTCCTGAACTTGAAACCCCAAGAGTTTTCCATCACTTTTGAAGCATTCATGGGAGCTTGGAATATATTTTATCCTCAAGATACATATCCATTCAAATTAAGGGTGACAATCAAGATGGACCACATCAGGACCATCAGTCTCGATTATGCCGTTCTCTTGGTATAAAAGTACATGGAATAAACAAAAACGTTTGTTCAACTTTTGAGCGGAGAAAAAAGAAAAAGACCACATATGATGCATGTTTATCCTTGTATAATGACTAATACTTCTAATAGGAAATAAACATCACGGGCCCACCGGCAAAATGACTTCAATAGATAGCTAGCCTTAGTTCCTAAATGACTTCTCAAATTTTTTATTTACATTATGACTTCGGCGCCTTACTTTTACAGTGAAAAAATCAGGTTCATTTTTGCTAATTTCGCTTTCTAACTTCGTCATTTTAGCAAATTCTTCTAAAATCACAGAAAACGCAATTGCGTCCACAGACTTATCTATTCCAATTTTTCAGATCACGACATTGTAAGGTCACTGAAATTACCTGTGGATACCTTCCATGTGAGAATGCATTTTCTAAAGTCTAACCAGAACATGTTTTATTGTTCTTATGTTCTCAGGTTATAACAAGATTCACCGACTACATAAAGCAGTTCAGAACTTACAACGAACTGTAGAAAAAGCAAGCGAAAAGGCAAAGCATTCTCGAGCAGACCTTACTAAGATCCCG
>JAFMPE010014442.1:0-32144 GCA_024759925.1 Ficus religiosa | reverse complement strand
TAATATGAATTAAAACCCAAATGGAGTTTTCAAATGACTTTTCAAACATCTACATCTATGCTATCCATACCACACAAGTAAGATTACATATACTTCTGTGAGATAGATCGATTACAAGAACTTTCAAAAAAATAAAATTTTAATAGATTCATAATAAATTTTATCAAATTATAACTTTCAGGCTAACTAAAATAAAAATTATGATATTTATAAGTCACTACAAATTTTCACTTTCTATCAGCTATATGCAAACCCCCAAGGGTGTGTTTGATTTAGTGACATGCAAAAACTATATGAAAAATCACCAAGAGTGTGTTTGATTCAGTGACACATGCCATAAATTTCATGAAGAGAGTGTAGGCAAAATCCTAGGGCTTTTTACATTGGAAAGATCAAGGAAAATCTATAATTTTTAATATAATAATGCTAATTCATCAGAAAAAAAAAAAATGGAAAGAGTGTGGGATAAATTCTGCTTTGCCTTGTCCCAACCACCGAGATACTCAAATACAGATAGTGTTGTTCCACTAGAATCTAATGGAAGGGTCATGTCTGGAATGGGATCAATGTACTTTCCAAGTCTACGCTGTGTGCAATCAATGAAGTGGCCCACCTTCATTTTGGTCAAAGTAAGAAAAAAGCGAACGTTTCGTTCCTCCTCCTCCTTTTTTTGGTTGACGAGTTAGCTTGCTTCTTCATTGAATATATCCTTTCATTATTAATCAATCTAAGTTCTATGTCCAATTAACGTTTCTCACGATGTAATAAATAAAGCAAGAAAGAAAGACCACGGATTAATTAAACAAAGTATTCTAAAGAATCATTAAATCATCTATTTTCATCTATTGGCATGTATAACAGTATTGTATGAAAAATCAACTCACGATATGTTGACTCCGATCTATAATTGAGATAAGTGGTCCTACGAGAACCTTATGATAAAGAACATATCTCATTGTATAGTTTAATTACTAATTGGAGCATTTATTTTAGAAAGTTTATAACAATATACAAGGATTTAATAGAGTATGATCTATTCAGATAATTTCGGATTAACAAAACATTTCGAGTGACATTTGGATTCTTAATTAAGTGTTTTGTGTATATATCATGTTCACTACCGTAATAAGAATAATTCAAACTCGAGACTTTATCCTAAAAAACGAGGATGCTTAGTTACTTCTGCCATTTAAAGGGCTTGTTTAAATGAGGATCTTCATCTAGCAGGAAAAAAGAATGGTAGAAATTAAGCTTGTAACTTTGTTTTTCAATTGGGGAACAAAATAAAATTTATTGACCTTTCAAATGACCATGGAATAGTTCCAATTCTCAGCCATTCGTTTTTCTATAATTTACATGATTGATATTGGGAGTGGTCCGTTGACCCTACCAAATATCCCACCAATCTTCGTTATACTGATATGTACCTGGAGTATTTGTAATTTTGGGCCGAATATATATATATATATATTTGTAACGTACATATATAAAATATTCTCTTAAATATTATTATTACTTATGTTATTATTATTGTTTAATATTTAACCCCAACTGCCTAAAACAGTGAAATAAAAACAAGTTATTTATTTATTTTATTAAAAAACAAAAACAAAATATTTATCATGGTGACGTATGCGGTGATGCATGATTTGCTTTATTAATTAGCATTGAAAAAATTCCGATGTATGTAAGGGGAACAGTCAAACGTGCCTAACGTTTTGAGAGTGATGAAGAATATTGAATCTCTTTTAGTTCTGTTTGGAGCAAAAAAAAAAAAAAAAAGTAGTCTGATTTGGTTTCTTGAATGTTGTTTTGCGCCTTGAATTGTCAACAAGGAATCTCTATACAAATATCAATTACGACCATGATTGTTTGACCAAGAGGAAGGTGTCATATGCATAAGATAAATCTCATGTTGTCGTTTTCTTATTATTGCTTGCTTATAGTCTTTTTATTTTAGTCTCAAAAAGACCAAGAGTCTTTCATTCAATATTTATTTTAGTCATTAATTAAAAAAAAAAGAAAAAAAGATGAAACTCGACTCAAGATATTCTATATCTAGAGACCGGGATATATAGCAAAAATTTCATAAAGAAATAAAACATCTCAAAATTTCCCCACGTAATGGGATTTTAGGTCGACTTTTACATCATGTTGACCACTGGTTTAGGTTTTTAACTCCTTCAATTTTGTTTAAATTATACGTCGATCGCAACATTCAGCTTCTAACTAAGGCAGCTATTTCCTGGCCCAATTTCATCTAAATTATGTAGTCTTCCTAACTCAAGAGTGCCTTCTACTCTATGCTAACTGGACAAACTTTTTATTAAATTTGTTTACAGTTTATTCGTTATCAAGCATGATAATGTTGAACGTCACTTTGCCCCCTTCTTTTTGGTCGTCTCACAAACTGTTGTATCGTCAGCTAAGGGTTTTTGGCACTAATTTCTATATATAGATATATATATATATATCTATATCATGCTCTAACATATTATTAGATTGTGAATTTGTCAAATTTTGCTACATTATTGTACTGTTATGATTTTTATTTTGCATGCGTGCTTGGACACCATCTTCCCTCGAATTAACTGTTAAAGATGAGCTTTATGTCTGTAAGAGCCTATTTAACATATATGAATCCAAACATTCAAATTTCGTTAGATTTTGTGTGTTTTGACAATTAAGATATTATATTTTTATATCCATTCTTAGAATTCCCCATGACATTGGTGTTGTAAATCGAGGCATGCATACATATACACATACATGTATATACATATAGAAAATTATTTCATATGCTGTATCACATATCATAAGAATTTATTCAAAAACTTATAATAATTAGTTGTTTTTGCGTATAATAACCTCATATGAGTCTTGTTACATGATACTACTAAGATATTGGTGTAAACGACGAGTATCGCTGAAAAAATATTACAATATTTGAATAACCTGATTGGTATAATATAACACCGATCCTGTTGGCATACAAGAGGAGTTCCGTGTAGGAGCCTCTCCCTCCATATATGTAAATATATATGCATATTATTGTTTTATTTATAGATATATATATATATATATATAGATACATATTATTGTGAATATGTAGGATGGAGTAATGTGGAGGGAAGAAAGAGATAAAACTTGCTACCAACGTTTGTGAAGTGATTGGTCTTTCACAGTTAGAGAATAGCTGGACGCTGGTTATCGTTGTCTAATATTGTGGCATGTTTGTGTTTTCTGCCAGTAGTCGGTGGTGGCGGCCCCCACTGATATTCGGCACGGCATGCTCGTCAAAAAGGACTTCGTTTCCTTTCCTCGTTTATAATTGTATTTTTTTCCTTTCTCAAATCATCGTCGCTTGGCGGTTGCCAGTTGGTGCCAATCAGCTGACCCCGGATGGTCATATTCATGATCACCATGCATCTTTTATATCTATATATATATATATCACTATAATAATCATAAACATAGAAAAATTCGAACTATATTTGGATCAATGTTAGAAGGTAAAACCGGTGTCACGTGCTAATAAAAAGTTTGCAAATCTTATAATATGAGATTTATAAACGAAATCCCATTTTTTTTATTACATGTAAAGATATCAATGGTGTTTTTAAATATTTTGAACTCGGAGATTTCATATATATTCTAACAAAATTAGAAGATAACACATAATCACTTATTAATAGGAAATAGCATGCGAGATTCATAAATGAAATCCAATCAAATTAGAGTTACTGAGGGAGCTCTTAGACATTCTATATATATAAATTTTTTTTTCTAGGTTAATGTGGAACTTGGAAATCTTTATATTTGGAGCCATGTTCACGCACTGACTATAGAAATTATAAAAGTCTTATAATATGAGATTCATAAATGAAATCTTTATATATATATATATATATGTATATACGTGTTTACTAATTGGTTTAGTTGATAAGTGTATAAATATATATATATATATATAATATGTATGTTATATGATAAAAGCATCTTTTATATAATGCGAATTTTTTATGCCAATGTCAATTCTTAAGCGTTAGGTTAAGAAAAACTATATTCTCCAATGTAATGTTATTCTTAAATATTATGATTTCAAATTTGTCATGCGTTATATTTGATGCGTAGTTTAACACCATGACATATGCCAAAATTTAGCACTTGATTGCATTAACATGGGTTTAATATGTTAGCTTTTTTGCTAAATACTTATAGCATTTATTGTCTCTTTAAAAATAATAAAAAAGTATTTTTTTCACAAGTTTTAAAGCTTTAAGTTTATGATGGATTAGTGTTCATTAGGACCATACGTTTGAACTGAAAAATTTGAATTTGGATTGAGAACCTAAATTAAATTCGTAATTGGGAAAGAGAAAATTTTATGGTACGGATTAAAAAAAATTAAGTAAGATTTAGATTTAAGATTTTTTAATTGAAAAAAATTAGATTCAAGTTGAATTGAAAATATTGGATCCAAACATATCTAAACACACTATTAAAGTATTCAAAATAGCATCATGTGTTGAAATAATAAAGATAGAACAACATATCATATGTATATCCATAATATATCATATGTATATCTATAATATATATGTCATTTTTATATAAATGTATATCATATGTGTTGAAATATATTATTAACATTAGCCTCTCCATTATTAGAGATGGGGTGCTGTTTATGAACTGACGTGCCTGTCTGCATCTTCTTAATTAGACTATTAATTCAAAGTAATTTTCTCTTTTGCTATTTGATATATTGACCTCTCCCGCTTCATGAATCTTCAGAGTCCGATAATGATATTGATATGGTGCCCCTACCCTAATGTCAAAACACTTGATTAGATGGATTTATTGACTTTTTTTTTTTTAATTATAAGGTAAGAAAGGGAATGAAAAAAATTGAAAAAATGAAGAGAGTTTCAACTTTCAAGCATATAATAATTATTTATATTTTACTTGCTCCGTCGGTAAACTACAAATGCAATATTCCAATATATAGACGTTTTCATGCTTTGAAAAAGAAAATTATTATATTCTTTAATAAGAATATAAAAAAAAATAATAATAAAGGCTCTTTTCATATTGGGGAAAAAAACCAAGATACACCACGCTTCAAGAACTTCATGCATGCTCATTAATTAAACTGATAGCAAGGACCAAATTAATAGTTCAACTTTCAACAGCGATGAAATGTTCTCCAACTGTGACTTTTTCTATTTTTTATTTTATTTTATTATTTTTTTGGCAGTTCTTGATATTATTATATAGGGGACAAAAAAGTTTTTTTTTTTTCATGGCAATTAGTGCTTAAATCCAATAATATGTGTGTGTATTTGTACCATATTTAGTGCAAAGAGAGGCAATTTTAATAGTAATTTTGATTCATAATTAGTGATCTCAACACTCCCACGATAATAAATAATGCCGCATCGTAGTATATTAACAAAAAGTAGACTTAACGTAAGCTCCGTTTGAGTTATAGAATTTAAATTTTTGTAAAAGAAGATAAGGTAGAAAAAAGAAATTTTAAAAAGTCGATCTAAGATATGATACCAAACATGAGCTAAATTTTAGTCACGGGCAATTCAAGTTGTAATTTTTATTATTTTTGTTAAAATTTGTTGGCACGTTCAGCTTTTATGTTATATAAAAATGCCAGATTAATTTTAAAGGGGATTTTTTCCACGGTTAAGCTAAGGAAGAAGTCAAATTTTAGCTAAGGAATAATACGATTAATAATAAAAAGTTAGCTAGGTAGACAAAAAATTTTTTAATCTTCAATTTTGATAATACATGCTGTTGCTTGATTTAATTTGTGGAGCTAGGAAATCCAATTTTTAGGAGTGCTTTCTCTTTGAAAATTTAAAACACTATTATTTATTTCCCCTAAATTCAATCTTGTCTCTGTGTGTGTGTTTTTTTTTTTTTTTTTTTTAAATATTGGGTAGGAAATTATAACTCAAGACATCCTCGATTTTCTTTAGTCGCCCGCACAAAAACTTAGAAAAATTGATTTTGCTCAGTTAATCTATTAATATCATTATTAACTTTGTGTTTCCCTGAAAAATCGAATGGCAGATTAATGGTTTTTTCATGTGATTCAATTTTTTAAGGATTTTCCTACATTTTATGCAAAGGATTTGTAATTTGAGTAAGTTGCTTTCTTTGGATGTTGTTCTTTATCTACATCTTGTCTTCGTCCGTAGATTATTTTTGTCATTTATTTCGACTCTTTGTTTTGTTTGTTTATTTGTATTAAGGTGGCGTTGTCGTTCAAAATGTTGTTCTAGTTAATCCTCGTTTGTAAATACCTTGTCCATCATGAGGATGTCGTCATTCTTTATATTTATGTCGTTTGAAAAGTCCGAGGTTTCCAAGACTGTTGTTAGGCAGGAGTAAGAAAAGGAATATTCAATATTGCTTCAATAAAAAAATAAATAAAAAAAGAATAAAAAAGAACATTGTCGTTTCTTGGCGACATTGTCGTTTTAATAAATATTGTCGTACTGCATTATTAATTGTTTTCTTGACTGTTGTTGCCTGTGCAATGCTGACAGCATTGTTCATGCACAGTCACTGTCGTTTCTATATTTGTTGTCGTTGATACGTCCCTGTCGTTTTAGATTCTCTGTCGTCAAGTTTACCTTGAAAAATGTTAAATAAGAAATCTTTATATTTAAATATAGTAATAATATTCCCTAAAAAAATAGTAATAATATAATATAAATTAAATAGAGCAGAGAAAAAATAATACTTATAATATCACAATCAAATTGATCAATAATAATCTATGTGGCAATTCTTTTAATGTTTTTAAATAAAAAAAGCAACTCACATATCATATAATATTCAAAATTTAGGATTATAATTAGTGTTCCTAGACTCTAGCATTATTCTTTATTAAAATACAAGTAACAAATTATTACAAACTTGATCAATAAAAAAAATTAAAAATAAAAAGACTACTGTAATATTCAAATCGATCATTACGGCTAGCTATAAAAGTATAAACAAACATAATTACAGTAGAATTTTGATTACAAAAGTTGCATCATAAATGTCTTCTTTCTTCCTTTATCATTTCATCTCTTTTCTATGATTTCTCTGGACCGGATTTTGAGTCGTTTGTTTTACAGAATCGTCGTATTGGTTTGAAAATTCGAAGTCGTTTCTAACATAAGTTGTCGTTTTTAAAGTCATTTTCGTTTTCTGTATTGTAGTCGTTTGAAAGGTCATTTGTATTTATTGACAGCAGTCGTTTCTATGTTTAAATGTTCATTCATTTTTTTTTTTAATACTGCCACTTCTATACCATATATACCCAATGTCTTGACTGGTTACTCTTTTAAAATAACGTGGTGGTTTTATCATTTATTTTGACTGGTTTTTCTTTATATCTGCCGTTTTAGGAAAATTTTGTCGTTAATGATATGTTGTCGTACGTGAAGTACATCGTGTTGGTGTTACCATGTTTTTGGTTTTGTTAATTTGTTCATTAATGCGGTTTTCCAGATACGTGATGTGCATGTTTCGATAGAATCGTGTCGTTTTCTCAGGGGGGAAAAAAAGAAAAAAGAAAAAAAAGAAGAAGAACGTGCCGTTTATTAAATTTGTCATTTGAAAAGGATCTTGTCGTTTATCCACTGTTGTCGTTTGGGGTTCTCTACAATTTTCGTTTAGACTACAGTTTATGTCGTCATTTCTAACAAATTTATCAACTCAATGACTTATTTACTTCATATGAATATGTTATATACCAGTAAATCTTATCTTTACCAAGTAAATTTTATATTTACCTTGTAAATTTATTATTTATTTCAAATATTTTAAAAAATGTTATTTTTCCTTAAACTTGAGAATGCAGAGATTCAACATCTTTTGATTGAGTCAGGTGTGAAAGTACTACTAGATTATACATGTAATCACAAAACCTTGCTATTTACTTTTATTTATCATTTTAAGTCGAAATGAGATTATTATTTTTTTTTTCAAATTTCATAAAATTTCGAGATAAATAAAACAATATCCATATTACTAATTTTTTTCCCAACACGTTTCAAGTTTTTGTACTTTTTTACTTCAAACAGTTTATTTTCATAAAACGTATATTTTCAAAGCTCAAACCATCTTCAATCTTCAAAACATCGTTTCCAAACCTGACCAAAACGGGCCATTAATTTCCCTCGACTAGATGCTGAGCTTCTAGATCTGGACTCGGCCCATGACGCAGTCTAAAGTGGATTTGGGCCTTGAACTTCATCTGCCGGCCCAACATTTTGTTTCAGCGTTCAGGACTCTGCAATCAGCAAAAACCCCAGCTCTAGGTTTCTGCCATGGAAGAACTCTCTCTCTCCCTCTCTCTCCCTCTCTCTCTCTCCAGCCAATCTCTATGCCAAAACTCAATTAGAGAACAATGGCGTTTTGGTGCAGAATCGGAAAATCAAAGCTCAAGCAATTGTTCCACCAATTCAAGGCCATTCCTTATGCTTCTCCTTCGAAAGCATGTCTCGCACAGAATCCCCATTTCGTCATTCATAGTAAACCCACTGATTTCTGCTACAACGCCAGATTTTTCGCTGCTCCAGTTCAGGTATATATATATTTTTAATTGAGATTCAATTTCCTTAGCTTGTAAATTATCCGACTTAATTTTCGATTTTTGTTTCAAAGTTTAAAGCTTTGAAATTGTGTTTTGAATGACGAGGTAATTTGGGGTGAATAATGGATTTGGTGTTGGTCTGTTGGGTAATTTTGTAGTTCCAGAAGCAAAATAAGGAAGCCAGGGAGACTAGTGGACCTCGACTAAACGAGAAAATCACAGCTGAAGTTGTCAGGCTTGTGATGGGCGATGGTATATATTATTATCATATATATATATATATTTATATTTCAAAAAAAAAAATTTTTTTTCCTGTTTTACTGAAATATCTATCTGTAATTAACATATTCTAACTGATCCATACAAAGGAATAATTTGTTTAGGGTTTGTTTTAGGTCTGTCACACTGATTTACAGAGCAACTATGACATAGCACGATATTTAGTTTCTCTTCTAACTTAAAAATGCAATAGTTTATGCTAGGGAGATGTTTTATAGTTATGTCTTCAGTCTTCATACTGTAATTGTTATGCAAAATAAATGTAATTTTGTATCATTTACTTGGACGAAGTTCATAAAACACTAGCCTTTGCCTATGTACTTATTTTTTGATTTACTATGGGGGTTGGTATTGTAGAGCATTCGATTGTTTCGAGGCGTGAAGCTCTGGCACGTGCGAGGCAACTCAATCTTGATTTAGTTGAGGTACACGTATGATTCAGTTCTTCTCATCAGAGTCTTTTTTTATTTTTTTTATTTTTTGTGATTTTGGGTTTTCTCTCTTTCTGGTTCGAGTTCTTTTGAATATGCCATTAGTACTTCTAATTAGTGATTTGAGAGATCAACTCATTTGTTCTCTTTCTGTTTTACAGGTCTCAGGGAGCGCTAATCCCCCTGTGTGTAAAATAATGGACTTCAACAAAGAGCAGTTCCTGAAAGATGCACGGGAAAAGGAGCGTGCTAAAAGCAAGGTATGCTACAATGAGGGCATTGGTAAGTTTGCATTAGTCTTAATGTTGTTTAAGAAGAGAAAGTAATGCGCTTCTGGGAAAGTATGCAAATCTTTATTCCAGTACGTATATTTCATAGTGTTTACAGCTTGGTGAGGCTGGCTGATGGATCATGAGTAGAGTACTTTCTATTTGTTATTTTGTAGTCCGTATTATCCTGCCAAATAGATTTTCTTTGCAAGTAAACTATTTACGATTCATGGACTTAACCTTTGTTCGAAACTTAAATTCGTGCAGGAGTCAACTTTGCGGCAAGGGACTCTTAAAGAAGTTAGGTTTAGTGGCAAAACTGTGAGTACTTTCTTTCACACTCTGTTCTTAGTTTCTTCCCACTTTTCCAACCGCATGTTTAATTGTTGATGCATCTTCGAGCCTTTCTCATTCAGGAACAAAAGGACCTTCTGATGAAAGCAGTCAATGTGACGAGATTAATGGAGGATGGCTATAAAGTGAAGGTATTCTTTCTTCTTCTTCTTCTTCTTCTTTTTTTTTCCTTTCCTTTTCCTCGACTGTTTGTTGGGAACCCTTTAGGTAGAACTCAGCCTTGCAAAACGAGTTTGCAGGGTAGGAGACGTAAGGGCTTATTGACCCATTGCTTATCTTATAGTCTTTCCATGTGGGACATTTGGTCTCTGACAATGTTTTAACGAGCTTGTGTCTTAAACGTTTCCTATTTATATTGTGGAATGATGTGTAGGGTGGGAGAAGGGTGATGTAGAACTAGAGAGAGAAGTGGAATGAGGAGATGTAGAGAGAGAGAGAGAGAGAGAGAGAGAGAGAGAGAGAGAGAGAAGAATTTGGAAGAGAAGATATAGATGCCACTATTCTACAGGGGTGTACTATTGATTCGTATATTTACGTGTCAGGATAGGACTAGGTCCTTGTCGGTTATTTGGTGTTTAGATTGTCTCACGACGGAGTGATTGATGGTTTTCTTGCTTTCATGTTACGCCTACAAACCTTAACAAGTTTTGGTTCATGTGATGGGAAAATGACACCATTGGCAGAGCCAAAATTAAGTGTTGTTGTCTCCCGTTTCTCTATGTATCTTCCAAAGTGATTTTAGAAGTTAAATCTGCATGAGGTGACTTACATTATTATTTTTTTTTAACTTTCTCTCCATTTCTTTTGACAGTGTACTGCCAAGGGTACTGAAAATCAGGATGTATTGGGAACATTATCTCGTATATGTGCCTTGGTATTATCATATTGTCGAAATCTCCTCTTATTTCTACGTCAGTGACTCTGTTTTCTTCGTTTTTTCTTTTCCTTCAAATATTTTATTAGGATAATGGTTTGCAGATTGAAGATATAGCTGTTGTTGAGAGTGGACCAACGATAGGGAAAGAAAGTGCCTTTCTGATAGTTAGGCACCGAAAGTTCGGATTACCAAAGAAAGGTGGTGGTAAAATTAAGGATCTAGCTGATGCAAGCTCTGGGGTTCTGAAAGTAACCTCCACTACAGCTGATGCTGCAGAACCTGGCTTGGAAACCGTTGAACAAAACTGTTTTGATGAAGTTCACCATGCTAGTTCCTCTACATCGCCCTCTTCTGATTCAGATATTCATGGTTCAGACAGAGTGGAGACTTCTGATGATACCAAAAAAAGGTATAAAAAAGGCGGGCAAAGAAATATGTTTGCACCAAATAAAGGAATGGATCACAGGAACGTGGGTGTCAGCGACTCAACCAGGTCGGAACCCCAATTCTCAAATCAAGGAAGGCAGCCACCAAGAGATGTAAATTTCTTACAGCGAATGAGGGAAAGTGACGAAGCTGCAGTCGGTTCTCCTACATTTAGATACAATAGGCCTTCCCCCCTGAATGTTGCACCCAGGCGAGAACCCTTTAGTCCTGGCGCTCCGAGCACCCCAAGACCTAGTTATGGCAATTTTAGTGCTCCAGCAAAACAAGGTGTGGATGCCGGAGTTGGCGAGAACAGGGAACAAAACCGTTACGCTGCAAGGCATCCTGTTACAAGAGGTGACGTTGCTGCAAATCAGAACTTGCCCGGTTCAAGAAATGATGGAAGTCAACCGGGCAATGACAAGAGCAGACAGGGGGGATACGGGATCTTCAGCAGAGACTAGAAACTCTAATGTGCCTCGAAACGGGGTAACAACGCGAACTTAATAGGAATATGATGAAAGTTACAGCGATTAATTTATTATTGGGGACGCCCTACAGTGCTAATGATTATGGTCAGGGTGTTCTACAGAAGAACCGAAGCCATATTTTTGTTCCTTTCGTATATGTATTGCCTAATTTTTTAACAGGAAGCATAGAATTTTGGTGTCTCTTTGATTCTTTGTAGACAGTCCTGCATTGTTATTGGGTCGTGTTAATTCTGAACCAGCATTCATTTTGAAATATTATTAAAAAAAAGTAATTAAAAAAAAAGAAAAAGGAAAAAATGCTTATTTTTATTAGTATTATTATTTGATCATCAATATCATGGTAGTGGACATGGTTTTCATGTCTTGCTTTAACATGCTCTCTTGTATATCTATAGGTTTTAGATAATAAACTGAGGATCTAATTAACGGAAAATTATATATCCAAATGAACTGTACAAGTAAGGCATCTTCCGGTTAGATTTGTAATTTGCTTCAACTTCTTTGAACCTAACGCAACTATTTAACTAGAAAATGTTACCTAACCTTGTTCTTATTTTAAATCTTCATCTTTTTAAATTTATAACTGTTCGTGGGTTTCAGCTTTTTGAAAAAAGAGTTAAAAAATAAATCTTTTCAACTATCAGAATTTGACACATCCGAATTAAAACCCACGAATAAATCGAAGTGCACTTAAATTTAAAGATTTTATTTAAAGTTCTTGCATAAAGTTCTCTGTTTTCATATAACAAAATAAATATTTTCTTCTCTTAGTTAGTGTTGTTAAAAAGATAAACTCTATTTTTAAAGTTAGTATAACTAAAACAAAATGTATGGGAGTCACTTGTTTACTTTAAAATTTTGTGAGAAAAAAACCTTGCAACCACTATCAAAGACTTATATTCATTAATAAATAAAAAATAAATCTTTCTTTATTACTAATCTTAACAATAACTATGACACTAAAGTGTTTTTTTTAATTAATAATAGAACTTCATATCTATTAGTGTATGTTTTCAGATCTAATCAAAGTTATCTTATGTAGCGGTTGAAAAACAAAGTCTTTTTGTCAATAATGTTGTTCTTCGTGTCACACCAATACTATAAAAATCTACTAATAATAAAGGCCTAATTGGATTATTTGTCAAAAGAACTTTCAGTCTCTAAAAGTCTTTCGGTTAAAGTAAAAAAAATATGATTTTTAATAAAAACTCTTCTTAGTAGACTTTAAAACTTATAACAAAAATTAAATTAGACGTCATAAACTTTATTTTAATATTTTTATTATTTATTATATAACTTTAAAGATCATTTTTACTTTAAAAACTCTTTAATTCTAAACACTTACTGAAAAGTTATAATTTTTATTTCTCTTCTACTCTTAACTATTAACCGGAAGTAAATGCAAAAGCTCTTCAAAACAAACTCTATATATATATATATTTTTTTTTTTTTTAATTGCAAGAAAAAGATCCGAATCAATACTCTCGGGTCGAAAAATCCCAGCCCCATCTGGATCAGTTCTATATTAACCCGGGCCGACCGATTGGCTGCCTTACGACTTCCGAGCCAATGTCCATGCCCTAGCTAGCGGGAGACAACACCAGACAAGGCAACTATATCTTCTTCTTCTTCTTCTTCTTCGAACTCTCTGAGGAGTGAGCTCTACTTCGTTGTTTGTCCCCAATTCTCTGCTTTCTATTTCCATTTTGCTTATTTTCTCGAGGTAATTTTCCCTTCTCACGCTTGAACCCTCTCGACTCGTTTCTTGACCATCAAATTCAAGAGAAAAAACAAAAGTAATTGAATCTTTTTTCATCTATTTCGGGAGTAATTTGGTTAGGAATTTGGTAATCTCTTACGATATCTGCATTCTAGGGTTTGTGCTCGGCACTGGATTTGAATTCGAGCTGTCACTACTCAAGGATTTCTTACCTGTTTTATTTGTTTGAATTTGGGTTTCCATTTTGGAGGGAACAAAATGAATTTATTGAATTCGGTGTCTGATTGTTGTCAGTAATCTCAATTCACAAATAATTTTAGTTTCTTGAAACTTTAATTTTATAGTTATTTTAGCATCGTAATTTGGAGAATTAGAGTTTTACTTATATATTAATAATATATTTTTTTTTGATGAAAAACAGCTATAAGGTTTAAGTTTGAGGTCTTGTAATGTAACAGGGTCCTATGGATTTTGACGAGTACGAGTATCTGGAGAAAACCGTGGAAAATCCCGAAGCTCCGAAGGCAAAGGAAACTGCCAATGGTGTTGAGGGGAGTGTAAGGTCTTCTGAGAAGGATCGGAATCGGAGTTCAAAGCACAGAAGTGACGATAAGGATGACGAGAGGGAACATCGCTCAAAGCGTTCAAAATCTGGTGAGGAGTCCCGTGATCAGGATCGGCGTAAAGAAAGGGGATCGTCCGGGCACCGTTCGCGGTCCAGAGATGGAGAAAGAGATCGACACAGGAGTAGCCGGGAGCACAGAGATAGGGACAGGGAGGAGAGGAATGGGAAGGAGAGAGAAAGAGAGAGAGATCGGGATAAAGACAAAGAAAGGAGAGAGCGTGACCGTGAAAGTGACAGAGAAAAGGACAGGGACAAGGAGAGGGAAAGAGAGAGGTCGCGTCGAAGTCGGAGTCATTCAGAAAGGCATCGAAGTGAGCGGGATGAAGGGGAGAGGAGTCGTGACAGAGAGTTTAGAGAAAGAGATAAGGAGAAGGAGGTGCGAGATCGTGACAGAGAAAGCAGGTATCTTTCTAAGTTATATTCTTAACTTTCGTCTGTAGCTGTTTATTTAAAATAAGCTAGTTGTTGGTTGCATAAGCTTACCATTGTATATTCTTGTTAATAACTAAATGGGTCAAATGTACCTGCATTTTTGTGAATGATATATGAATCAATTAAGCACTCAAGTTGACAATTTCCAACAAGTCTGATTTTGTGCTATCTTTTATAATTTTCTCACTCGGTGTTGCTGATTTAGTTTAGTTCATGTCTGGAAGTTGGGTTGGCGCCAATATATTCTATTGATCATCATCTGAATTTCATGTTTGATTTTGATTCATGAATTTTCTTTGCTAGTATCTTTTGTTACTTTCATTGGTATGATCTTCTGCTTTCCTTCTCCTTTGAGTTGCTTGCTTATGTTCTGGTTCACTTTAAGATGTTACGTTTTATGTGGTAGCCATTAATGATCAAAATGTGCCCGCTACCCTTGGGCTCTATTTTTTTGAGGGAGTTTATGCATTACATATGGGGCCGTCTTTGATGGACTCGTGGTTGTGCTCTTGCGTAGTGGTCTTGCCGTAAAGGGTGATGTGGAGTAGTATTGTGTTTGAGGAGGTTCTTGAGTGGTTATTGAGGCAATGCAAAGACTTTGGATGCGATTTGCTTGTCATCATTTGGGAGTTAGGTAATAATAAAATATGTTTAATAGGACTAGTGTCTTCTGTCTTCCTCTGTCTGTCTATCACATTTTCTCTCTTGAAATATCATTTTGATATATATTACTACCTGTGTATCCTTGGATTTTTAAAGATCCAGTATTCGTCTGTTATAGTAAACCTGTTAAGCTCTTTACCAATATTGATGATAGGGACTTTATTGACATTTGTGGAATTACATTGGCAAGACGAATTGCATACTACAATGTGGCAAGGCACATATTAAGTAGGATTTAGTTATCAGAAACTCACTTGATCTAACTTGTGGGAACATTGTTTCTTCTTGTCTCTAGGATCCTTTTGTCCTTTTTGTTTGCTTCATTCTTTGCCAGCTCGAGTTCATGCAGGTCCTATACTGGATGTGGAAGCACATCCATCATGAGAAAAACTTACGCTATTTTTTTGTAACTTTTGTTTGTTCTTCTTTTATACTTTTTCTCCAAGTATAACTCTCGCTTAGCTGATGGGTTTTATGCTATGGTCTGAATCAACTTCTCTGTAGGTTAACTTAAGGTTCATTAGTTACTTCTGTAGTTATATTATTTGATGGCCGAAAAATTCTGAATATTAATTAAGACTAGATTCTGGGAACTCGCAGATATGCTAGAGCAATCCTCAGATGGTCTTTCTGGCAATTGGGCCAGGCACAGGAACTCAGGTCATGGGTCTTAAATGTTTCTTCCTAAACTTTCTGGAATCTAGTTTAAAAGCTCGTGACAAAAGATTGAGGGTTCACTGTTGGAGATGTTGACCGGTGGTGGTGTCATGTTACACTTTTCGTTATCCTCCACCTTTGACCTGAGGTTGCTTAATTGTATTTTTCTGTTGCAGAAATGCTGGTGAGGGAGTGATGGGCTTTGCTTAAGAGAAGCACTTCATCTTCTGTTGGGAAAAACAATGTTCGAGATTGGCCATTATTTTACAGTTTATACTAAATATAATAATCGTTAATTGTTTGCCTGTGTTCTTTAAGGTTAGAGGTCGTCACAGTTTTTCCAAATATTGCCTTTTCAAAGTCCTAGTTCGCTCTGCATTGGTTCATCATTATTACGCTTGTGGCAAGTTTACTGATGTGCATGTTTACCAACTTGTGATTCATGGCACGTAAAATCATAAGACCATACTTTTATGAGTTTGCTTATGGTCCACATTGTATAACCTATGATTCCGTTGCATTTCTGTTTACATCAATATGATTTGTTTTGTTTTGAGCGTGATTTGTGGACTTTATGAATTAAACTGTCACCTCGAATGACTGAGTTTTGGGGTCTCAGTTCTGGCATATATGTTTGTTGTTATGTATCTGGAAATTTTAAGCTTTTAACAGGTTCTGGATACTTGCAACTAGGTCCTTTGGCATTACCACTCATACGACACATATGGTGCTGTTTACCTTTAAGATTGTGTTTTTTGTAGAAGGTACATAACACTGTGAATCTAATTTTATTTAGTATCATGTTACCTGTAGAAGGTAAATAATTTTTGTTAATTCATCGCGTGAAGTTGGATTACTTAGATGATCTTGGTGTGATATCCAATTTCCCTAATTTCCATATTTTTCTACAGGTTGGTTATTATCCAATTTCAAGAGCTTGAAATCCCTTGTTTTAGCATCTGATGCATTAATCTTTAAATATAAAGTACAAGCAGTTCTCTGTGGGATAATATTTTCGGCCTTCATACACAGAGGGGAGATTTTGCTGTCAATTGGATTGTTCCTTCCCGAACCTTTTCTGTCTAAATCAAGGCAGTTTTTTGCTATGCAAAAAATGTTAATCATCTGAGAATCCAAATTGTTCTGTTGTTGATCTATAGACACTCCATGTTGCCTTGGTCCTCCTCAGTATTAACTTCAAAAAAAAAAAAAAAAAAAAAAAAAAAAAAAGAAGCATAATGCTAATAAAAGAATTTCAGGTCAATTTTCTTTTTTATTCTTTTGCAGAAGGCCTAAAGAAAAAAAGGAGGAAATGGCGGAGCCAGAGGCTGATCCGGAACGGGATCAGAGGACAGTTTTTGCTTATCAGGTAACTCATTCTTGCATAGGCAATTATATTCTGAAAATTCTCTACCTACTGTACTCCGTATATGATGTGACTTCTGTCTGCTTTGGAAGTCTCTGTCTAGTGCCCTCATGTATGTGATTATATTTTCATCCCTTTTTTAACAAACAATCCGTACAGATTTCTCTTAAGGCAGATGAAAGAGATGTCTATGAATTTTTCTCAAGGGCTGGCAAGGTTAGTGCACTTTCACTCTTATGTTGTTTTGTAATTCAATATCCCATGCTATCTGTTCAGTAATTTTCGTCAATATCATTAACAATTTTTTTCCCCTTTTTACTTTGGTTGTATGATCATGACAAGTGTGCGTTTGACATGAAATGTTAATGTCAGAGAGTTCTGTGGGGTGCTGTACAGCTGTAGGTGAATTAATATAAAAGCACCTCCTTTGAATTTACAGATATAAATTTACAAGCACAACATTATAGTTCTGGATGCCTGTTAAAGTAAAGTCAAGTTTAATTTTTTCTGCTTCTAAATAAATGAAAAGAAATGTCATTTACTGTGTCTGTAAGTTTCTGTATCCGTCATGTCGGATTGAGTTATATATCTCAGGTGAATTAATGTACAATTGTAGAACTGCATTTTTCTTTCTTCTAAAATTTTCTTTTAATTAAAAAAAAAAAAATTAGCCTTTCTGTTGGTATTTCTCTTCAATTTATTGATGCAAGTATCACCGTGTTTTTCTATCTATCAACAATTTAACTCCTCTATGGTATACAGGTTCGAGATGTACGTCTTATCATGGACCGTAATTCAAGACGTTCTAAGGGAGTTGGGTAGGTTTTTATGTTTCTGTTACTAAATCATTTTCTCCCCCTAATATTAATTAACCACTGATCTTGATATTGTCTGTCTCTGTTCTTTAGTCACCAATCATTAGTGATTTGCTTTTTCCTCAGTGATCTGCTTTTTCCATCTCTTTTTCTTTCTTTTAGTGTGCATTACCTGAGATGATGATATGTTGGTTGCGATTAGTTGTTCATATATGGAATAAATTGGTGGTTAATTTGGAAGTGGCTTTATGGAAATAGTGATTAAATAATGCGTAAATTATTGTTATTATTATTATTATTATTATTTTTCATAAAGTGCTAGAATCTTATTCATCCCTTTTTTTTCCCCGATCCTAAAGTTATAGTTATTTGCAGGTATATTGAGTTCTATGATGTCATGTCAGTGCCTATGGCAATTGCACTCTCTGGTCAGCCTCTTCTTGGTCAACCAGTAATGGTGAAGCCATCTGAAGCTGAAAAGAATCTGGTTCAATCAACAGCAGCTGTGGCTAGTGGAGCAGGTGGGCTTATAGGGCCTTATTCTGGTGGTGCTAGGAGGCTTTATGTAGGCAATCTACACACCAACATAAAAGAAGAAGATCTTCGTCAGGCAACACTTCTTTTCCGTAGTCAATTGCCAACTGTAACTGAGGCTGTTCATTTAGAGATCTGCATGCCAATATATTGACCCCCCTTTTTTTTATAACGTCCAGGTTTTTGGAGCATTTGGTCCGGTGGAACTCGTGCAATTGCCTCTTGATGAAACTGGGCATTGCAAGGGTTTTGGGTTTGTTCAGGTATGTGCAATGTGCACTCAGCGGCTTCTGAATATGGATTAGTTTTGGTATTTTTAACATGAATGTTAAGCAACCACAGATTTAATTGATTTGCTAGAAGTGATGTGTTTTCACGCTTGTGTTGATAAGGATATATCAGTAAATCAGCTACATGTTCGAAACCTGCACATGAACCACGACTGTATTGTATGCTTAAGAAATTACTCTCTTGTTTGTTGTTAGATTTACTAAGTTGCATTCGTGCAGTTTTCACGTCTTGATGATGCAAGAAATGCACTGAGCTTGAATGGACAGTTGGAGATTGGTGGTCGAACTATCAAGGTAAGGCTGCTCCGTTCATTGTGATTCATAAATTCTTTATTTATTCAAAATGATAGCTGACTCCATTGAGTTTGTATAACAGTAGCTAGCTAGACCTGAGATTACAATGAAGATGTAGTTTAGTACATAATTTCTTTCAAGTATTGTTCAGAAAAAAAGGCTTTATTTTCTTTGTTGTGAAATATGTTGTGGTGGCCCGGTGAATATAAAACCAACTAAGTGGAAGTCTTTATGTGGTACGGTTGTAAAACATATCTACATGTCTATGTCTGTTCGGTCGTTTATTTGTCTGGTAAATGAAGCGTGGTGATTGCATTTGCTGGAATGGTGAAACCTAGTGGCATGCTGCGCCTTAGGCAATGTTTGAGGTCTGATGATACCGAATACTTCATCTTCATGGCAGACACCTATAGCTATTAGTGAAGTTTATTGCATGCTATTTTCATCGTCTACTATTGTCTTTTCACACGTGAACCTCTAGGTTTTGACATGTTCAGGTCTTAGTGGTTGCAGTTTTCTGCTTAGAGATTTACTGGGAGAACTAACGTTCTGACTGTTTGAAATGAAATTTAAGAGATTTACTGCGTTCCCTGTATGGCTGAATGCTATTTTTGGATATTGATACGGAGGGAATTTGCCAAATTCTTATGGCATTCTTTTTGCAAAGATTTTTTTATTTTTTTAAATTAAAAAAAAAAAGACCTGGAGACTTTGAGACTTGAGTATGATCTGCCTGACATTCTTTAATTTGTTTTTGCTTTTTTCCCGTCTCTTCTTTTTGATTTCAGGTGTCAGCTGTCACTGATCAACCTGGAGCACAAGAACTTGGAGGAAACACTGGTGATTTTGATGATGATGATGGCAGTGGCTTGGTACAGAAACCCTTCTTTTCCATTCCTAATTTGAATAAGAACAAAAGTCTGATAGCTTATGCCTCAACAGTGTCTGGCAATGGTCATTTCATATCTATAAGCTGGTAGCACTCTTTAAAATGCCTACCCTTGCCGAGCATTACCTACCGATACCACTCCCTTTGTCTGGGCATTGCCCAACTAAACTGTTGTCTTACCGTCCGACTTTTCTATTTTGATTTTAGTTTTCATTCGATCTTGGCCCCACTAAAAAGTTGCTAACATACGGATATGATAAATGTTCAGGCACTTAATGCACGCTCTCGAGCTCTTCTCATGCAGAAATTGGATCGAAGTGGCACCGCATCAAAGTGTGTTTCTTCTTCTTCTTTATTGTTATTATTATCACTATTATTTTGTTTCATATCACATGCTATTTCTGTTATTATATATCTTGACATTTGAATCTTTGCAGTATTACTGGGTCCCTGGGTACTGCTGCCATCAATAGCGCCGGTCTTGCTCTACCAACGGCACCGATTTTGGGAGCTGCACCGGTGGTGTCTCCCCTTGCTGCTACTGTAGCCCCTAATCCTGCTCTTGCTGGACTTGGTGGCGCAGGCATTCAGGTTCCTGCTGTTACTGTTCCTTCCATAGACACAATTGGCGCTCCGAGTGAATGTCTGCAACTGAAAAATATGTTTGATCCTGCATCTGAGGTCAGTTCCTCCTACCTTTGCTAAGAGCTATTCATCTTGCTTCTCAGTTACTGGTTGGCTTATACAGACATTATTTCGTGGCAGACGGAGCCAGATTTTGATTTTGACATCAAAGACGACGTACAGGACGAATGTTCAAAGTTCGGAAATTTGAAACATATATATGTGGACAAGTAAGTCTAATAAAAGTTTTTACTTTTTTCTTCCCCACAGTGCTAGTTCTTGAGTGTTGTCATCTTGTTCAATGGAACAGGAATAGTGCAGGTTTTGTATATTTGCGTTTCGAAGAAACAAAAGCTGCTGTAGCCGCACAACGTGCTCTCCACGGGAGATGGTTTGCTGGGAAGATGATAACCGCAAGTTTCATGGTATGTAGAAAACCGGTGTGGTGCAGTTGGTTTTACTATAGCTTCATATAGCTTGGTCATTTGACTTTCAACTCTTGTATGCAGTTACCTCAAGACTACGAAGCCAAGTTCCCCGACAGCAGATAGGGTTCCTTAGATTTGGTTCGCGTAAGATAGCAGTAACACCCGTTGATGGTGGCCTTGATGTTGGCTCCGGTTCCCGCTTTAGTGGTGATTGCATTTTGGAGGTGTTTTTCTGTCAGCGATCCTAGTCACCAATTTGGAATTAGGGAATGCACTTTAGCATTTAAAGATGTTTGTAGACTTCATAGCTGCTGTTTTTTTTTACAAAGTTGTTGGCGTTTTCAGACGTCATGAATTAATTTTTGGTAGAACTAGAAGTGCCAGTTTTGTTTAAAAGTTTAAACCCAAAAAAAAAAAAAAAAAAAGGTCTAGTCACGTTTTATTTTGTGTACTTGTATGTTATGGAAGCATATAAGAATTGTGTTGGAGATAATCTTTGCAGTGTCATTTCGTGGATGGCCCTAAAAATTCTGGTAAAATAACAAGGAAAAAAAATAGGAGAGACGACAGTCAGAAAAAAGAACGTGAAAACGACGATAATTTTATCTATCAAATGCATGAGACCGGAGATGGTGCTTTAAGAAGATAAAAGCAAAGTCTTTGCCAAAAAAGGAGAGAACAGCGATTAATTACAACGGAAAAGACGGGGAAATGACCATGGTCAACGATGGAGCTATTGGCAACGACGCAAATAAGAGTAAAACGACCTTGCTGGTGGAAAACTACAGATGGCTTTTTTCGTAAAATAAATAAATAAACATCGAGATAATAGATTAGTTTCATTCAACTAAACAGAAAATAGAAGGGATTAAATGTCTTGTAAGACTCAAAAATAGGGAAAAGTACTTGAATGATATAAAATTAAAAATCATCATATATGATATAAAAATTTGATACTAAATCAATATGACACAAAAATAAAATTAAAATTTATGTTATGTTAGGTAAGAATTGGAAATTTGTATCATACTAGTCAATTGATGAAAAAAAATGTGACTATTTGGGTAATTTTTCTTGCATAAAATAGGCAAGTGAAGACATGGCACGACTAATGAACTTAAATAAATGGACTGAGTCGGGGCGAACCAGTTTGTTTGACATCTCTAGTTGTTTCATCCATTCCTCCCAGAATTTATTTATTTTATTTAATTTTTGGAATAACCATGATTTAAACTCAAATGGAGGGCTAAGCTCCTCTTCGAAGAGATATAAGAGGATATAACTTCATGATGGTCGTCAAATAACTCTAATTGTGTCATTACGCATTTACAGAGCATTCTCTGGCTTCAGCATCAGAGGGTCATTAGTCTAAATCACTTCGGTAAAGCATAGATCATGTGCTTCCGTCCTATTTATGCAAAAGTGTGATCTCGTATAATTTTTTATTATTTTATTTTTGTGTTGGTCGAGTTTTAATTTCTTTTCAACAAGAGTGAAAGAGTGTTGCTTGTTAAATGTGAATAAAAAAAAGGTGCAGAAAATATACTTGATTATATTATGAATGTTACTAGCTACGAACAGTTTTAACAAATAAGAGATGAAAGAAACTCCTGTGCAAAGGAAATAGAATGTAGTAAGCAAACTGTGAATTTCTTCAGTATTTAAACTAAAACAGAAAAAAAAGAAAAAGAAAAAAAAAAGGAGAAATCAAAATTGTGCAATGCTCCAACGCAAAGTATTAAATGGGACAGACTATATATATATATATATATATATATCTCTTTTCAGTTCCCTCTTTCTCTTCCTGACTCAATCAAATGAGAAGCTCTCAACTAGTAAGTATTTTCACAACTGTTGTAGCAGATTCCCATTCGTTCTCCCACTTACTTTACATCTATGCGTCGAAATTGGAAAGATACAAGTTAATTAATTAGTACGACATTCTATAATTATTTACAGCATCACAGCTAACAAAGCACCTGCCAAAAAAGAAAAAAAAGACTCATGCAGATTTTCTTTCTAAACTCATTAAAAATTCAAAAAAATCAATGACAATAATAATAAGAAAGCTAAACGAAATGGTAATTTATCCAACATAAGAATCATACATGTGTTTGTATGTATATTTTATATATATATATATATATATGCACATTGATCAATGTTTATGAAGAAAGGAATTGTAATTACGAACATTAAAAAAAAAAAAATTATACCAGGTCCAAAATTTGTAGCCATAGAATTTGCACATCCAAGAGTACAAGTAGAGATGGAATCTAGGACTTGAAAGGCGCAATCATATGCACATCGACCCATGCACATTGCATAATCAATGGATTTTCTGTTTTTTTGTCGTCGGCAATCCACTCTTTCACACCGTAAAAGACAAAAAATCAATTTTACTCCTTTGCAATCAGTAATAGAATCATAATATCGATTCACCAGTTTGGTTGAAAATTTTAAGTTTTAATAGTAATTTTTGTTGACTTTTTTAGAAAAGATAAAAAATATTTTAAGAAAAAAATAAAAACTGATATGAAAATTTTAGATTCGAATTGACGAACCAAACGTCCCCTAATTATGCACATTTCAGCCATTTTAGGAATCTCCCTAATTTCTCTTTCATTGCAAAAGTTGTGTTATTGCAAAATAAAATAAAATAAAATAAAAAAGATTAAGAATACCACACAAATTTATAGGAATGTCTCAAATTACCTTGTATCACATATATATAAGCTTTTTATATGTAAACACGTCGTTTGGAAATTACCTTTTTTTTTTTAAAAAGGTATATTAGCTTCATACACAAAAGTTTAATCTACCTTACAAAAGTTAATTTGCATATTTTATTGGATTTTGAAAGCTAATGTTGGACGTGTTCATTGAAGGAAATAATCCCCAAAGGTCATGTATTAACCAATTATGACCTTTGGTATGTAGTAAAATTTTTCGGGCATGCATGGATATTTATATTATATATGTCTCTTGATTAAACCTTAATAATGAAATTTGTTTTAAGTTTGTGTGTAAATTAAGAGTCTATTTGCCTTAAAAAATAATAAAAGGAGTACGGTAATCTCTTATATGTCTATCACATAGTAGAGCTTGATACAGTGCTTGTTATTATTTGGTATTTATTTTCAGCAATTATTTTTGTCCACGTTGACCCACGCAGTGGGTGAGGAGTGATCTTGTACCCTACCAAAAAGGCTAAATAGTGATTCATCTCTTTATTTGCGTTGTACGAATTTGGAATGAAATTTTTATATTAAAATTGATTAATTTTTTAAAAATTAATAATAAATTTTGTTCACTTTTCCCAAAAAAAAAAAAAAAGACCATAAACTAATATGAAAACTTATGCTTGAAATAGAAAGTCAAACGGAAGATTAAAATACTTGATTATTATGGGTCCGTTTGGTATGTTAGTTTGAGTTGTAATATTTTAGTTGTAATAGTAAATTTTTTTGAATTTTCAGAAAAGACAAAAAACTTTTTGAGAAAAAGACAAAAACTTTTTGGGAAAAAGACAAAAAAAAGTACAGTTTGAGTTGGAATGGACTAAGTTGCCAAACAGCCCCTATGATTAAAATTTCAATCATTTTATTTGGATTCAAATCTTCTATATAATCAATTATATATATATATATATTTAAACCTTACGAAAAGCATATTCGAACTCTGCACTTTTTGGTAGAACTAGACTATATATGTAACTACTTTATAATTAATTATATTATGCCACATTATTTAAATGTTTTTAAAATAATAAAAGAAATTGAGAGTAAAAATTTAAAAGATTAACGTGGTATAATGAAAATCATTGGACATTGTTTAGACACCAAAAATTAGACATGAAATATGTGTCCCCTTTTTTTCACCTTGATCTAAGAAAGGTCTCGTAGTAGTTACAGGCGCTGAATGGGTGTAAATGATGTAAATTAGAGAAAATTTATCAATATTAGGGATAACTAAATATTCTCTCTTAGAAGAGAATATCAAAGTATCAAAAGAAAGTTTGATAGTTTGATGCATTACTTTACTAAAATTGTAATGTTGCATTAGGTCCATAGGAAGCAGGGGCTTCTTAATTTTTTTACTTCGTTCTTATTTGGCCCTAAAATTTATTATTTTTACTACGTCTAAATATATATATATATATATATAGACATATATATTTAAAAAATTGAACTAAAATACTTTTTTTTTTCCCTTTCCTTTGAAAAAAAGTATCTTAGTTAAATTCCAAAAAAAAAAAAAGTATATTAGTTCAAATTTTTGTTTCATTCATGACCAGACTGGAAAAAGTTCATGATTCCTCCATACCAGTGAACTTCAAATCGATATATTTATGTATTTGGAATACATTATTATTGAGAAAAATGTTTTCTATGGTTGATTTCATCCGCTCTTTCCTGGATTTTCCCTTTTTTTTTAAAATTTTTTTTAATAGAATAAGCCTAAATTAGACTTAAATGAATGGTTAAATTCGTCATCAACAGGATATACGACTAACATTACAAGTTAAGAACAAGTTTAACATTTAGAGATGCAAGAAACTCCTTTAAAAATGGGAAAATAAAACAGTTGTAATTAATAAGAAACTGTGAATTTCTTAAGTATATAAATTTAAACAACCGATTTAGGAGAAGGAGAGATTGTACAAATACTAAACTACAAATTATTTGAAACAGATAATATGTCTTTATTTTTCAGTTCTCTCTCTCTCTGACTCAATCAAACGAGAAGCTCACAACTAGTACATATTTTCACAACAGTTGTAGCATATTCCCATTTGTTCTCCCACTTGCTTTATATCTATATATATATATATGTGTGTGTGTGTCAGAATTGGAACATTACTTGTTAATTAATCACGACTTTCTATAATCACTTGTAATATCACAACTAATAAAGCACCTGAAAAAAATCTCATGGAGTATTTATTTCTAAATTCACTTTTTTTATAATTAAATTATTCACTTAAAATTCTAAGAAAATATGTTTTTGACAGTAATAAGAAAGTTAAACTATATGGTAATTTATAAATATATGTCAAACATAATAGATAATGACGGTTAACGATTTTATGCAAGTGGAATAAAGAAATGTCTTACCATTTTTTCCGAGCGTTAAGAAAGTTTGCCGAGTGATAAAATGAAACGACAAGTACTTACAATTTCTCTATAAATTATTTTATCGAAAATGTAATATTTAATTTTGTGTTTTATAAGAATATACAATGACCATCCTTTATGTTTCTAATTTCAAATTGAAAAACTCTCTTTTGGCTAAATATGCTGTGTTTTATTATGTGTTCGTGGATTGTTATAAATACAAAATAAAAACATACATGCATGTGATTAAACACGGGTTTTTAACACCGTTGTCCCCTAAACTTATTATCCTTTGACAAATTATCTCTTTATCTTTTAATCTTGACAATTAACCCTCAGTACTTACTCAAATGTAGGCCTGACAATTCGTGTTAAACATGTCAATCGTATCAGCCCATTTCCGGTCAATTTATTTTCGTGTTAAACGTGTCGACTCAATTTCGATCCAATTATTAAACATGCGGTCTAAATCCATTTATTACGTGTCGTTCTCGTGTCGTGTCACCGTATCATGTCCGAATAGTTTGAAAATTCTAACATAAATGTGTTAAACGTGTTAATCGTGTCAGCCAATTTCCGGTCCATTTATTTTCGTGTAAACGTGTCGACCCAATTTCGACCCAATTATTAATCGTGCGGTCCAAATCCATGTATTACGTATCATTCTCGTGTCGTGTCACCGTGTCGTGTCCGAAATTACCGGCCCTACTCAAATGTTGCAATCAAACCCACCTCATTTCACAAACGACAGTTAAAATGCTCACGGATGAGCACATGTGCACCTCACATCTGGGTACTTGAAGTGGGGCAATTGCAGTATTTTTGGATGTTCATATGATTGCCACGTGCTCCAACCTAACAAAAGGGAATTTGAAAAGGCCATTTGGCCATTTTCGTCTCCAGTTAGCTTGAAGAGCAGCTCTGTTTGCTTTGACACGTGCCGGATGAAGACCGATTTTGCGTAAACAATGGGTGAGCTTGTTGGCGATGATGGAGAGAAAGATTGAAGATGGTAAACGACGATGAAACGTTGGCAAAACTTCGGCAAGAGGTTGAAAACCCACCCATATTCTGTACATTTTCATATGCTCTGTTTTTTTTTTTTTTTTAGATTTTATTTTTTTAATTTCGGTTACTGTCCATGATAAAGATAATCCAGCTGCAATGAAACGCAGGAAAAGTGCCTAGTCAAGTAAGAGATGTCATAGAATAAGAGCACTCCATGATTGGATTGCATTTTTTTTATTTTATATATATATATATATAATATCCCCGTTAAGGTAGGTAATATAAGCCAAAGGAAGCATCTGTGTTGCCGGCGACACACTCCACCCTATGACCCCCGACATCGGCCGGGGCAGCTGTGCGGCTTTAGAAGACGGTATTATTTTAGCCAGCTGTCATGCTGAGGCCTTGTTGAAAGAACTGATTATCAGGGAAATGACAAAAGAGATAAAAGCCAATTTGTGTCACGCTAATTAAGATTAAAAAAATTTATTTAAACCATCCAATTGAATTATTATTTATTATTATTTTAAAAAATTTCGAAATAAGGATCTGAACTCTATAAGTAATCCAATGTTAAATTACTATTAAATTATACTCGCACCTATAAATCTAATTAAATTGTCATTTGGCCGAGGAAAATACGACACAATATTTAAAATGAAAAAATAAAAATTCTACTTAAACTTCTCCCGCTTCTCCATTCCAAATTACTATAAGCGACGCCTCTATTATTATATGCAGTAAAAAACACCCTAAATGATAGTCCTACTTGGCCACTCTCAAATGATATGGCGGCTAACATAGAAAAAGCGACAGCCGTGTAAAAATATCCAATCTTATAGACCAAACAAATTTTGTCTTTGAAAATTATTAAATATTATATATTGCAGTGTCGGCACTAATTTAACTTACGTGTATTTGTTTCATAAGAAAGATTATAATCATATCTATTTCGATAATTGAAATATTCAATTAAGCTCCCGGTCAGTAAAAACTCATCTCTGACTTATCTTTTCCCCTTTTTTGTTACATGGTACCGATATTGAAAAATATTTTTGGATCCGCCGTTAATTGGTGCTTAAACCCAATCCCACATGTGTCCATCGTTTACCATATTTATGCTCACCTGTGACGTTGCCATGTAGTGTATGTCATTGATGACATCATCATTATCTATATTTTCTACTGTATAAGATTCCCATTGCTATGCAAAACCACCTGATCCGCTATCAAAAAAAAAAAAAAAAAAAAAAAAAAAGCTTTGAAACGTTAAGATAGAATATACAATAATCTCGGTTATAGTACTTCATCAAAGAGGAACATATTAAATTATGGAGGTAGTTGAGGAGGTTGTGATAGTGGGAGCTGGGATTGCTGGCCTTACAACATCCTTGGGGCTTCATAGGCACCAACTCCTCTCTCTCACTCTCTCTCTCTCCCTCTCTCTCTATAGACAACACACACACACACACACACATACACATATATATGCAAATATATAAATATTCATGTGTTTGTATATGTGACAAAAGTACTCTAGCGTGTAACAAGTATCATGAAAACTTGAAATTTTTGGTGCAGGCTGGGAATTAGAAGCTTAGTATTGGAGTCTGCAGAAAGTTTGAGGATAACAGGATTTGCTTTGACAACATGGACCAATGCTTGGAAGGTGTTGGACGCTGTTGGCATCGGTGACGCTCTTCGCGAACAACATGAGCGGCTTCTCGGGTAATTTAGGTCTCAATCCTTTTTTTTTTTAATTTAATGGAAGCTTAAGCTGACCATTTGATCTATGTGAAGATCATGGTCAGGTTTCCTTTTACAGTAACCTTAGCTTATCTTTAGTTTGGTCCCCTGGATGATGTTTAAGTTTGTGGCCTTAACTAAATTGAACTCATGCTTAGAAAAGTCTACAAACAACGTACGATTTCCCTACAGAGTTTTGTATTTAACTGCGTATGCGTATAGCGTGATTTCAAGCGATGTAGGGCTAACTGAAAACTGAATACAGGAATGTTGCTACGTCGTCGGAATCGGGAATTCAAACAGCCGAGATTTCTTTGACGGCGAAAGGAAAACTGTAAGCTAATCTAAACTGTAGGCTAATGAAGGAATTAGTATTGATGTTTCTCTAGTAATTAGTATTTTAAAATTCAATGTTCTAATTTTTGCTGCATAACCTTAGGGCCCGTTTGATGGAGTAGTTTGAGTTGAGATTTTTAAGTTTTAATAGTAAATTTGTTTGAATTTTTCAGAAAAGACAAAAAACTTTTTGAGAAAAAGACAAAAAAAAGTTTGAATTGAATGGTTTGAACCATTCAACCAAACAAAGCATTATTGTTTGGTAAAATCATCATTTTCAAACTTTCATCTATATTATATGTTGACACGTGTCAGATTCTATGCATCAAGTTCAAGGGCATATGTAACAAGGCTAAAATTTGGGAGAAAATATGAAATTTATTTATCCCCATTTTTTTAATCGAATATAGCATTTTAGCTAAAAAAATTCGCATTTGAAGATGATCTAAAAAAGTGTGAATGTGATGCGCAGTGGAGACCATGAAATCCGATGTGTGAGGAGGAACTTGTTATTGGAAGCCCTTTTAAATGAAATTCCACGTGGCACCATCAGGTACTCGTCCAAGGTGGTTGCTATTGAGGAATCAGGCTTCTGCAAGCTTGTGCACCTTGCCGATGGCACGATCATAAAGACCAAGGTAGCGAATGGGAAAAAAAATGTATATATATATATATATATATATTACTATGTAGTGGACAAGACCAAAATAATAGTTCCATTATAACTAATAGTGTGTTGGGAAAAAATTGAACTGAACCTTTTGGTTCAATTTTTTATGAATTTTTGTGAGATAAAACGCTATATTGCTCGTAATATTTGTATGTTATGTGAAATGGAAAGGTGTTGGTTGGGTGTGATGGAGTGAACTCAGTGGTGGCAAAGTGGCTGGGGTTCAAGAAGGCTTCCGATACAGGGAGGTCAGCAATTAGAGGGAGTGCAAATTTTGAGAAGGGTCATGGTTTTGAGCCACTTTTCATGCAGTTCTTTGGACATGGTGTTAGATATGGTGCCATCCCTTGTGATGACAGATTCGTTTATTGGTTCTTCACTTTTGCTCCCTCCCCTGCCCAAGGTAATTTATCACTCAGCTATTTTGAGCTTCATTTGATCCTTTGCTCCAAGATTAGTTTTTTTTTTTTTTTTTTTTTTTTTTTAAGTTCTAATATATTATTCAACTTTTCACCAAAATTGTTGTCAAGTGACGTGAAAGTTACATTACCCCATTAAAAAAAATTGTTTTTGGTGTCATATCCCCATCACATATTCAGTCATTATCGTAATTATCAACATGTTGTGATTGTACATTTATTAGTATTCATCGTTCTTTAATAATTATTTGCAATAATTACAAGTATGATGGCAATTTAAAAGAAATTAATCAAAATTATTTCTTTTTTTTTTTTTTAGTGCTCAAAAAATTAACCAACAAAAAAATATCGAATAAAAATCAACTAACATCTTTTTGTTTGTTTGTTTGTTTGTTTGTTTTTTTTTTTTTTTTTTTTTTAATTCCTCGTTGCCTTGTAGAGAAAGAGCTAGAAGGGAATCCAGCTAAAATGAGGGAGTATGTGATGAGCAAGCTTGGAAAGGTCCCCGAACAAGTAAGAAATGTTATTGAAAGCACAGAAACGAATGCCTTTCTGTCAACCCCATTGAGATACAGGCATCCTTGGGAGGTTCTATTTGGCCACATTAGCAAAGGCAATGTGTGTGTGGCCGGTGACGCGCTCCATCCCATGACTCCGGACCTTGGCCAAGGCGGCTGTGCTGCGCTTGAAGACGGGGTCGTCCTGGCCCGGTGTCTCGGCGAGGCCTTGCTGAAAAGCAAAGGCCAAAAAGGTGAAGTCACAAGTGAAGAAAAGGAAGAGTACATGAACATTGAAATGGGGTTGAACAAGTATGCGAGTGAGAGGAGATGGAGGAGCTTTGACCTCATTGCTACGGCTTATGTTGTTGGTTTTATACAAGAGAGTGATGGGAAAGTCATGAGCTTTTTAAGGGATAAATTTTTGGCTCCCATTTTGGCTGGTTTGCTGCTGAAGAAGGCCGATTTCGATTGTGGGAGGCTCAGCATTCCTTAGAATGTTCAGGATCTGTTTGGGGGGCCTTTTGGAGACGGAATTTAAGAAGTTAGATTTGAAATGTGTGTTTGGGGAGATGACCTTTGGAAATGAATTGTGATGTAGAAAATATGCAAAAATTTGAAATGTGTTTGAAAAAAAAATGTGCAAAATGAATCTTATTTTGCTTGTCTAATCGTTATAATTATTTTGACATAATAATCATCTCATTTCGTTTGAAATGAAAAAATTATATATTTTTAAAGTTTAAGTTTTTTGAAAATAAGAGAAAGAGAGAGAGAGTAAGATGTATAATTGGAAGTTTTGAATCGGACACTAAAACTCCAATGAAAAAGTTTCTGAAATGGTGTCATAAATTTCATTCCTTGGAATATTTAGCAAGGAATTGATGAAAGAGAGAGAATCAATTTGTGTCACGTTAATTAAGGTATAAAAAATTATTTTAAAAACTCCTATTTATATCATGGGAGAGGCTGTAGTAGAGCCTATCCCAGAGTAACTATCAGTAGAGCTCTTTTTTGAACCGTTAAGATTTAATCGAGCGGTTAACATACTGTTGGTATATCATAATTACCGTACATCTTATCTCATCTTATCCCTTCTCACACCAACCTTCTCCATCACCAGCGACCTTCCCACCATAGCTGACGACCTCCCGATACCGGCAACCACACCCCTAGCCCCCCCACCCCAGGCCCGGCCGACCCTACACCCCATCCCTGGTAACCCCCGACTCCCCCCCCCCCCCCCACCCCATCCCTGGCAACCCCCTATCCCCCCTCG
>JAFMPE010014441.1:921-17018 GCA_024759925.1 Ficus religiosa | reverse complement strand
TTAGGAGTGTGAATACACCACTTATTCTATATTAATCTATAAAAAAGCAAAATGCTTTTGACCAATATATAATATAAAGTATTTTTCATTTCTAATGAAAATGACTTTGGACATGTTGAATACAAAAGTTGTATCCAAGCATGCTCTGACAATAGTTGCACTAGATTGTTCTCTCCAAATAGAAAACAAAGGAACAGGAAGTGTAGCTAGCTAATATATGAAAAAAGCTAGGACCCAGGTTTAATGATAATTCTCTCCACCATTAGAGAGAGAGAGAGAGATAATTCTCTTTCTCTCTCTCTCACTCTAGAGAGAGAGAGAGAGATGGCACGCAATACCTTGGAATTATGCTCAAACTTTCAACCCAACAGCAATCATCATGGCCTCCTCCTCCTCCTCCTCCTCCTGCTCCTCCTCTCTCATTCGCACTCTCTCTCTCTCTCTCTCTCTACAACCATCATCATTACCCCTTCATCACTCCCAACCCTTGCTTTTATCATGATGATCATCATGATCATCCTCAAACCACCCTTGATAACCCTCAAAGCTCATCAGGAATACCGAACCCAAAAGGAGAAGAAGCACAAGAAGAAGAAGAAGAAGAAGAAAGGTGATGAGTATTTCTTTGTGGGCAAAAAAAACCCTAGTTTCACGCTTGGTATATATCTATCTATAAAGGGTGAAAAGGATCTATGATAATAATTATTCTTCATTAGAAGACTATTATTATTATCGACTCAAGGGGAATCAAGCGTCTCGGTCCGATCATTTGCTAGATCAAGCAAATCATTTTTATTTTTACTATTATTTTCTGTTTTCTTTTTTTTTTTCTTCGTATTTTTTTGTTTTGAAAATTTTGCTACATGGGATTGTTTGTTTATTTTCATCCCTTGAAAGTAAACGTGATTAGTTTCTTTAATATGTTCTATTATTTATGATTGATCAGTTCCTTCCTATATCATTTTGCTACATATAATTTGGTTTCGGTTTTGTTTCTCTCTCTCCAAGATCTCTCTCTCTCTCTCTCTCTCTCTCTAAGATAATGAATAAGCTTTTTTTGTTTTTTTTTTTTTTTGTTATTTGGAATTATGAGATCCGAATTTTATATCTTGGATATATGTGTAATTATCGCTAAATTATAATTGTACATCTCCTGAATAAGTATATTATTTTTGGAGTGTTATTGGGACTTTCGTTTAATCAACTGTTTAGCTCAGGTTTTGTTGAAAGAGATGAAACATATTCTCGCCATGAAATTAATTCCCTAATTGTTTTCGTGAAAGAACGTGCAATCATATATATTCTTCTGATATTAATAAATATATTTTTGTACGTTTTGGAAATGGATATATATATATATATATATTCCGTTCTGAGGAAAGGAAATCCAATGCCTAGCTAGGAAACGGGTTCATATTTGCTGAACTAGGGTTTTGCTATTTTCTTCATAGATCTCATTCTCTTGCTTTACTTTCTGTTCCATAGACCTCGAATATTGACTTTGAGATATTTTGTCTCTCTACCACTTAATTACAATATTATTGTTATGATCATTATAAGTATATTCTTCCTTTTCCTTTTTTTTTTGATAATTATCTGAGTATCTTTTCCTATATGGTACACAAAAATATTTAGATACTTAAATTAGTCATTTAATTAAAGGCATGCAAATTTTCTTTTAAAGGAGATGCATTATTTCTCCTATTATTAATTTTTTTTTTTTTACTTGAAAATTTTGTGTATTAAGAATCGTCATTAGCTTGATGCTACAAATAGTAACATAGAGCATGTGGCCGCATAGGTTGACTCAAATGTTTTGATCTTTAATTTGTATTTACCTGAATTTCGGGTTCAAATTAACTAAACATGGGAGAATTTCTGTGATCAGAAGTTGAATTTTGAAGAGAGTTGTGACCATGTTTTAAGCGATACAAGTAGTGTTTACCATAATAAATGAATAATAAGTGAATCTCACGAACATGAGATTCACGTATGGGACCCTTTTTTTTTTTTTTTTTTAGTTAAGGTACTTAGCATTGATAATGTCGTAATTGAAAGCATAATTTAATGATTTTTTCACATTAATTTAAAAGATATAAAATTCGAATCCCTATTAAAAAAATTTTAAAAAAGAGTGTATATATATATGTGTGTGTGTGTGTTTTTCACTTATATCTTGTTATAATTATATGTAATAGAAGGGGAGATACTATCCTTAGGTGGCCGACTGGAAAAAAGTCTTGAAACCCATGAACATGTTTCACATGGTTGTCTTCTTCCTAATTAAAAATGAACACCCCAACTTTTCAAAGCAATAAATGAGATCTGCCAACTAAGAGCTTGTTTGTATGTGTCGTATATAGTACAATTTCCAAGTTTTGTGTTGAAATCTGGCGCAATACGTGTTTCTACCTCTACGGTGTCTCACCCTCACAGTATTTGCTTAGGAAAAGGGCAAAAAATAAATAAATAAATAAAAGCTTGAACTTTTTATATTTCTATCTTTTCATTTCTTATTCTTCCAACCTTTTTTTTTTTTATACACATTGACTCCATAACTATGCTAATTTTCAACCAATAGTTTCCAGGTTGCGTACTATGTGGAGTTGGGGTCATAAAGGATCTAATTTCTTGAGTCTGAAAGAAAAAAAACAAAACAAAAAACCGAAGTCTTGGTTACTTCCAAGCAGGATCAACAGGCTATATGTTCACATATATCAACCTTTGATTATCATTTTTCATGTGTTATTTTGCTAATCACAGTGTCAGACCTTGTTCTTGCCTGCACTATTTCAGTTTAAAACTGATATATATTGTGAATATTTGATTTTGTTTTCCAGTTTTTATCAACTTTTGTTAAAGCCAAAATTGGAAGTTGTTCGACTCTTTGGGTTGTCGAGAAGAAAAATTATGTAGTGTGATTGTTGTTGTTTTATATAATATGACAAGAGCTTTTACTGCCATTTTAACATCATTACATTGTGCTTTGTCACACTAATATTCCATGTTCGAGTACGAGTGGTAGCTCTGTAACCAGCATTGTTCTATATATGTGCATGCGCATGTGCATCTGAGTACTAGCAATATGGATTCGGCTTGTTTTTGGAGACCCGAAGAGCCAATAAAGAAATAAATACATTAGTAAAAGCAAACTTAAATTAGGGAAGTAAAGCTTTTCCTTTGTAATCCATGTTAACGAGTTGTCGTTAACGGATTTTGTTATTTATGACTTAGAGACTACTTTTTTAATTTAAATTATGTTAAAAACCAAAAATATTTTATTTGAATATCCAAAATATTTTAATAGAGTATGTAATATACTCTATTAAAATACTCCATCAATAAATATTTTTGGACGGAGCCGGAAACATCCGGTTATTTATGTTGAAAACTGAAAATAGTATACTAAAATGTCCAAAATACTCTACTAGAGTACATGATATACTCTATTAAAGTATATCATACCAGTAGCTAAAACCAGTGATATCCGGCCATTCATGTTAAAAACTTTAAATATTTTTGTAGAATATCCAAAATATTCTTAGTAGAGTACGTACGGACCATACTCTACTATACTTTACTAGAGTATATGGTATACTCTATTAGAGTATTCTGGCCAACGAAACCAAAGGCATCCAGTCATCTATGTTGAAAACTTAAAATAATCTAATAGAATATACATTATACTCTAGAGTATGGACTATATTCTACAAGAGTATGCCAACGACTGGCATTGACTGTCACAACAGAAGACATTCAACCATCCATATTGCAAATTGAAAATATTCTTGTTGAATATCCAAAATATTCTAGTATAATATGTATTATACTCTACTAGAACATGCCACCGGCCGATATCATCGGTCAGAGTTGAAGATATATGACTATCCATGTTGAAAACTTATCATCATAGAAGATCCAAAATATTCTAGTAGAGTATGTATTATACTCAACTGGAGTATATCAGCACCGTCGGTTGGAGCTGGAGCTGAAGACATCCGACCATTTATATTGAAAACTGAAAATATTCTAGTAGAATATTCAAAATATTCTAGAAGAATATGCATTATACTCTACTGGAATATACCAACGACCAGCACTAGCGGGTGGAGCCTTCTGGCTATCCATATTGAAAACTGAAAATTTTGTTGTAAAATATCCAAACTATTCTAGTAGAGTATGCATTATACTCTACTAGAATATACCGGCGACCGAAATCGGCCATTGAAGTCAGAGACATCAGATTATCCATGTTGAAAACTAAAAATAATTTAGTAGAATATCCAAAATAACATATATTATTATAGTAAATTTTATAAGTAATAGGAGCAATTTAGATAAAACATTTTAGATTAACCTTTGACTCTGAATATTGACCTTTGACTATAACTATTTTGTATTATGTGTGTGAATGGACAAAATTTTGTGTTATGTTGGTAAATTGGCATATAAATTTGTGTTATTTTGGTGCCTTCCCCTTAAATAAAATCATATAAAAAAAAAAAAGGGGGGGGGAGGGGGGGGGGGGGGTGGCGCAGTTAGGTCGGGATCAACGGACTATTATATGACTATACGTCTGCTATACATTATGGTCACAAATAAGTATACCATGAAATAAGTTTTAGAATTACCAAAAAAATTTAAATTTACTGATTGCATAGCGAATTTGAAACCTAAGTTATAAATGGACAATGTAACTATAACAGATAACCTGCATTTGGAGAGCAGTTTAATCTATTAAACAACTCATTTTTTGACCCTTAAAGTTTCTAGGTTCTAATACCAATTACAAAACAAAAAAGAACAAGAACTGAAAATAGAGATCAAACTGAAAAGAAAACTTTTGATGACCATCAATTCGCATAAGTTTCAGCAGCTTTAACAACAAATTTTCGTCGATATCAAATTGGCAAAATGATGAAAGAAAATTTAACTGTACCCTACAGTTTGAAGTCCCAATAGGCCATACCGTGATCTGTACAAAACACTTTTTGCAAAATTTTTTCAGGGGCATTTTAGCAAAAAAAATCTAGCAGATATTTTTTCTCAATCTAAAACTAAAAGTTCCCCTGTTACTCAAAAGCTGTTATACGCTTCGACCAATAACTGGCATATCACTGCCACTATAATGAGCGTCATGTTATGCTTTCCTTGAAGTTTCGACCGCACATAGCCACCTTTACTCTCAAAGCCTTCTTCTTTTTCAATAAACCGCCCCATCTTATTGCAGATGTCCGCGAAAGAAAATGTAAAAGAAACAAAAATTTGAGGTACGCTTACCCCAATTTCACACGCCGAAAAGCTGCTTAAAGTGTCAGCTGCTTCTTGTCTGAATTCGAAGAAACTCTTTTGAGACGCGACTCTTCCAAGGGACCAGTTGCTCCAACAGAAACTCGGACTATACAACACTCAAACTTTACATCACAACTCTCATTTTTTTTTTTTTTTAATATGCCTTCTCAGGAACCAAGTTCGGAAGTATTACCGCCTGAAAATCGGTATTTAGCAGGATTTCACCGCCTTAAACAGTTGCCATGATGCAATGCACGACCCGAATGCTTAGTACGGCAGAAAATAATGAGAAAAGATCCACAAAAAGAGAATCTAGTTTTCAGCTTCATAGAAAAGGACTTGAGGTTGCAAATGCCCTCTTTTGCATGAGTTTAGTACGTCAGTCCAGCTACCAACAACCTAGACAATCGGCAAAAGGCAGAAGTTTTAACACAGGAAAAGACGGCTAGAGAGAGGTCATGGTACTAGATGCTGAAAAAATTAACTTACCCTGACAGTATTATCGTCGTACATAATCCAGTGTCCATGGTAATGACTATAGGCAAAGCAATGATAGTGTTGCCCATAGTAGCAAACCTAAAGTTCCGTGGTGCAAAGAAGTTAGAAACTACTGTCCAAAAGTATGCAATTATCGACCAATTCAACGGATCAACACGATAAACCTATAAATAAGCAGGCATGAATATTCAAATCACGGAAAAACACATGATTGTTCGAAATCTTTTCTCCAAACTGAGCTTCCACATTTCTAGAAGAAAAATGAATAATGTTTTCTTCTTGCCAAAAAGACAAGAGGGAAGACAGCAAGTGTTCAAAAATTTAAAGATAACGATGATGCTTTTTGTCAAACATCGAACAAACTAAACATTTATCCTGTAAACATACAACTTGTGGGATAATGGAAAACATTTTTGTAGGAACAGTTCGAATAATGGAAAATAAACACCCAGATTAAAGGTTTTCTGAGGTTTATCAAAATATACATACCACAGAAACCAAGCGATGCCAGCTCTTCGGATCCAAACCACGATAAAGGACACTGATGTCTATCTCGTTATTCAGAGCCCCTAATGTCTCCGTGATATCCTCAATACTTTCAGAAGTATTCTGCCAACCTAGAACTGCAAAGAGAAGCATACTCGTCGTTTAAAAGAGGACTTATTTTTTTTCTCAAGCTCCAATAAAAAGAAACTGAATGTTCTCCGATGAACTCTACAACCCACCTGTAGTAAAAACATGAGGCGGAGATGAGAGAATGTGGTGGATATGATTGAGTTTACCACAGCCTCCAGATTCAGGATCACAAGCCAACTGATGATTCATCTCTACAAGGTTTAAAAGCTCATCAAAAGGGCTCTCAGAACACATAACCTGAAGCAAACAAGGGAAAAGAGGAACCAATCAACATATAAAAGACACCTCAACTGATTTGAGATTTCTCAAGTACAAGGGAAAAAGAGAACCATGAAACTATATTGTTCAAAATAGATACCTTCATTGTTCGGAGAGCGCTGGCATTTATATTGTGAAAGAATGAAGTGTACTTAAGATGCCTCGACTCCAATGCACAATTATAGCAATTCATACGTTCAAAAATGTCCATTCCGAAAAAGGAATGTGCAATACAAGAATTATTTGCACAATCCCAAGATCCCATGCAGCTGCTTGCCACTGATTCAGTATCAGAAACACTTGAACCAGGAGTAAACGACCGGTGAAGGCATTCAAATATCACTGCCAACACTTCAGAAGCATCATTCATCTGACCCTGCAATCAGTATTCTCTATATCACAACTTACAGACTTTCAGTGATTGATGACTCGTGAGCAAACAATGAGAATAAACGGCCTAGAAGTAATACAAACAACTGGTTACCTCCTGGAAGAAATTGCTATCTGGATACAGGTTGCTCAAAGCTATTCTCAAGGAAGTAGGGGCAACTGCTTCTCTTCGTGTGTCGGTAGATGCAACGCTCAGGGCAGAGAATACTTCATACAATGCACAGACAACACAAGGATCGCCCACGTGAACATGCTCTGATGATGATCTCTGCAGGAATTCTTCCTGGAACCGTCTAACGTGCCATAATGACTGGGTTTAGAAAATAAAAGCCAAAATGTCACAAAAATATGAAATAGGACGAAATGTGCACAAAGATCATAAATTTGATCGTCCACAATCAGGAGACACCTACCTGTATAATAACGTTCAGAAAGCAATTGTATTCACCAACTTCATTCTTCAATCCCGTACCAAACACATCACCTCTGCTCGTCTTGTCCATTTGGACATCACTGGGTACAACACTACTATTATCTAATTCTCCAGAAATCCTTGGAGGTGTCTTCAAATTTGAAATAGAGGGTTGTTTTTTATGTGCACGGAATGTGTCTGAGAAACAACAGAAGTACAAGGTTAGGCCATAAAGCCACCTGTAATAAAAGGAATTCAGAAAACAGAAAGCAAAAAAAGTGCCCCGAGTACACAACACTGGAAAATGTGATAGTGAACAGTGATTCAATTTAGCAAGATTGAGACCACAGTTCTTTTCCAGCTGCATTGAAAAATAGTTTCTATCGTTTCAAATCAAATTAATGAATCAGAGTAACTCCACTCAGGACTTTGGCCGTATTGTCTCAGCCTAGATAGTGAAGTGTTCCGGATACATACACAAGTGCATGAATTCGGTGACATTTTTTGACAACTACATCTGGACTCAGTGTATCGTTTTATGTGTTTGTTCAAGATCAACTTGAAAACCAAAATCAAATTCATATGTTTAACACAGGTAGATATGCTCATTGTGCCAGCATCTGGACTAGTTAGTACTTGTCACAACGAAATCCAGTATGGTTCAGGCCAAGACTAGCTTACCTTTGGAAATGTCAGGTAGAAGACCGAATTATAACCATATGGATGTTGAATTTCAGAGAAGACTTTCTATTTGACAGGGAAAAGAGAAAAGAACAAATCCATAAATTGTTGACCAAATATTCAAACCACACAAGACACCCCTCCGCATGGCCATAACTCTCGAGTCTTCTTATGCAACATAATAAATTTGATCACAAATCTTATAATCCTGATATTTATTGATGGTCAACGTCATAATTTCCGAATGTAACCCATTCACAATCTCAAAGAATTAGGTTTTGCATAAGAGGCAGCACCAAGAAATTCGTCAAAGAAAGAGGAAACTTATAAAATGAGCAAATATCTACTACATTACTCATTATTATTTTATTAAAAAAAATTACATGAGTAGCAATGCAACAGCTTATTATAAATCTAGTTCCCATAAAGTCCATTCCAGAACGACAGCTTCGATCACATAGAAATTATGAACATACAACAATGGTTAACTTAAATTATATTACAAAAATCTTACCAAGGCTTTGGCGCACGGCCTTTTTAAGGTCAGCTTGGAACCTCTCTTCATCATCCGCATCCGCATGCAGCTGCCTCAATGTCTTTGCTCCATTGTCTTAAAACACAGGATTAAAATATGCATTAAGTAATCAATAATCAAAAATTTTAGCCATTTATAATGCTTCATGCATATTCTAAGAATTAAATGTGAAAAAGTAATTGACATAATAGTATTTTGCAAAGCCAGTTAGTTTATGAAATTACTGCTGTCTCTGCGGAAGTTTGTCATAGAGTTTACCTTCTTTTAAGCCACTATCAACACATGAACTCCCAACTTCAACACTTTCTCTAGATGACAAGCCTTGATGCTTTGCATCCGCAACTTTGGCAAAACTCTTCTGCCGTCTACCTCTTTTTCCAGCTCGTCGATCAGAAGGCAAATAACCATCGTCCAAAATTCCCCCATCGGGAAGGCCTGCACAGTAAAAGAAGCAGTTACAACATCTCTAATGTAAAAAGTACCCAACTTTCATTTGAAGCATCCAACCTATACCGACCTCGTAGAATATTTGTCTGGTGCTCGCTACTCATTGTTTGTGTAGCAGAAACAGTAGCAAATTTGATGGGCTGTGCAGAATGATTTGGTGTGCCTATTTGAAGACCCTCTAAATTTTTTGCCAAGTTCTCCTGAAAAGAGCATACCGATTAGGTTTTCCTGGAATCCAACATTCTCTTCACGAGTGCTATGCCTCTAAATTAGACAACACAATATGGCCTCCAGGTTATCTTCAATGTCCTATTCAATATTCCAGCTCTTCGTGGAAACATAAATGTTTACCTGCGCAGAAGGTTTAAATTGCTTATGTACACCAGAATTGACAGAACTAGACTCCAAATATCCATCATGCGACTCATCTGCCACCTTCTTGGGATAAGCTTGAGTAACTTTCTTTTGTTGTTCAGCAAGGTGCTTCTGTTTAGCCTCATTCTCAATTCGTCTTTGATATGCCAAAGTCTCTTCAAGCTTTCGCTCCTCTTCTTCAATTTCAATTCTACGTCTAAGTTCCTCTTCCTGCTCATTGACAGAAATAGCAGCCTCAGAATCTGGATGATCACCATCGCATACAACCGGAAAGGAACTGCAGCAAGAGACATAAATCATACATTAAAAACAAATAAGTACTCACAACAGAATGAAACGACAATAAGCATGAAAGGAAAGAGATAGTACTAATTTGCTTAGTTAGAGCAGTAACATACTCTGATTCATCAGCCTCATCATGAACCATCTGTGGCTCGGAAACACCAATAACCTGTGAAAGCAAGAAAAATCTAGTAAAAGACATATACTTCTCGCCATGGCTCATGAGCAAATATATTTGCTACCCCCATGTAAAAACAAGAAATTGCACCAAACAGGTGAAACCTTTGAATCTTTGGCTTTCCTATAGTCCTTGTTCTTTCTTTTATCCTTTGATTTCTCCTGAGTATGTCTCAAAGTATCATTTCCTCCCTTGACAGCCTTTTTAGAGTGAAGATCAAGCTCAGCTAAAAATGCTTCTCTTACGGCATCAGACTTTTCGGTGGCATCTTTCTCAGCCAATTCCTCCAAATGAGCCTGAAAAAGTAGAGTTTGAAAACCATACAAACGGTAAGGTAAGTGATGCTAAAGAACGGTGCCAAATTTCAACTTGTTCGATACAGACCCTGAGATATGACTTCACAAGAGGTAACAATATCGTCCGGAAATCACGTGCGGCAGCAGGCGCGACCTTGGCTTCCAACTGCTGCATCTCAGTAACACTGCACATTAGCCGTGCATCTATTTTGCTAAGCTGCAGAAGAAACCAAGAAATTATTTATATATCTAAATGTTAAACTGATGAGTGCATCTGCAAAGAACACTGACCTCTAGATATATATGATCTTTCTGCCTTTGGATTGCAACTTCTATACAAGAGTCTACTTGATGCAAATAGTCCTTCGCTCTCCAATCATCATCTTCACCAGATTCCAAATCAGGCAACCGTGAACTCGCACTGCCATATGTTTCCTCATAACCGAACTGATTCACGCCTATAGATTCTGCTTCTTTTAAAACACTTGAAATGGCATCCAACTCAATCCGAGTGCTGAGGAACATCACATCATTTTCACTATCAAGAAGCTCGTCTCTACGTTTCTTCAAAACAGACTCAAAGCTCTGGTGGAGAAATTCTCTGGCATTTTCCCTCTTCTTTCCTTCTTCAACACACAGCTCCTCTATTGCTTGTAATGCTTCTTCATAACCCAATTGCTCAAATTTTTGCTCACAAAGGCTCTGTCGTTGGTAAAACTCCTTCTCAAGCATCTGGAGTATTTCCACTCCTTCACGTGCTTTTTCTTCTTTAGCGCGCGCCCATGATGTCAATTCTTCTCCACTGGTTGGACCTGCAAATATCCAGGACAGTAGAGCATTGTAACCAGTATGATCCCCAGTGGCATTGGTATTAGCAGCAGAAGTTGCAGCTGCGGCATTGTCTTTTGCAGATTCAGCAGACAATAGAGACTCATCAAGAAGTAGGAATGACGCATCTCCATTGAGAACAATCCGCTCCTTGATATCCACACTTTGGCTACCATTATTTGCGCCATCCACAAGATTACTACTTTTCTCAGGATATCTACCTAAACCACAAGATTGGGATAGATCCTGCAAGAATTTCAGTATTTTCTTTAGCTGGGAAGCTCCCAAAAAGCAAATGCACATAGGTGTTTGCTCTACACCATGGCTAAGAAGCTGGGAACCTGAAGCGATACTCTGTAGCTCATCCATTGTAAATTGAATCACCCTATTGAGATGGCTTGCCGAAAGGCATTTATTCCTGATAAGCACCTCGAATACAGCATGGATTTTTTCAAGAAGCTTCGCACACTCGGAGTCATCGGAAACTGGCCAGTTATTAGCAAGGGAAGAATATGCCATGTACCTGTTGTCCTCGTCACATTCTCTAGGCTCTAAGTTGGAAATTTTCTCGTGGTTAGTGCTCTCAACAGTATCGTCAGCATGACATTCTCTATGCTCTGTGTTTGGAATTTGCTCATGGTTAGTGCTCTCAACGGTACTACTACCACCATCATCGATAAAGTTTTCATTCTCAAGTGAAGAATCCCGCGTATCTTTGCAGGCATCAAAATCCCCTGCCCGACTCCCCAAGCAGAGATCCTTGGCGGACTCGAAAACGTTGCATTTGGTTTGATTTCTGAGCATCTTGACTGCAGCTGACACATCCAAAGGCTTCCAAGAACAATTAAGAAGCATCTCAACCCATTCATTATCAACACTTTGAGGCAAAACAGACTGCATTTTGGGCAACAGGCTTCCCATGTGTTCCTGCACAACATGGTTCGTGTGAGCCTCTGAATTTGTAAATATCTCATTACACTTGCAGCAATCCCAGAACTTCCAAGTCCTGAAACTCTTCGCAAATGACAACGCTTCTGATAAAACGTCATGTGCCAAACCATCCTTCAACGAACCAAAATGTTGCTTAATATCAGAAACCTGAATCCTAAGCAACTCCCTCTTGGTATCAACACTGGTGGAATTCCAAAATGAGCGTACAAAATCCTTCCTTTCTGCAGTTGATCCATTTTTCCTCGACTTACGACGCTCACCAACTCTCTGACCAGATGCTGATGATGAATCCAATCCCTTATCAGCCTTATCCCCACCATTTTCCAACTGCACCTCAGACTTCTGCTGCAACAACCTAGCTGCAGCAACACGAACTTCGATCTCCTTCCTACGCTCCTCGGGCGTCTTGGTGGCTTTCTTAATCTCATTGGGCCTCCTAGCTTGAACCAACCTAACCTCCATTGGGTCCTCGGGCACCCTCCTTATTGGAATTAACCGGAACTTGTCATCGCCATTGCCCAAATTCTTCATCCACGATTGTATGGACGCAATATTGGACTTCTGAATCAGCTGCCTCAGCTCACTCTGCACGTTTGCAATTCGAGACTCCGCCGTAGAGAGCTTCAGCTGGCTCTCGTCCTGCAAGCTCTCCTTTGCAGGATCAACTGGATTCTCGATAGCCAGCCCCCTTTCACACTCCCTCCTGACCTCGTCGTACTCCTTGGCCTCATTCGCCACATCATAGAGCAAATTCGCATAGAAATGCCCAAACTCGATCGAGTTCGGCGACAGCTCCACGGCCCTCCGAGCCGCCTCCACCGCATTCCGCATATGCCGCTGCTTTGCCGTCGTGTCGTCAATAAGCGCCGCCACCTTGACGCACACCGTACCTTGGACTCTGTAAACTAGGGCAGAGTGAGGCGAGTTCTCGTGGCGCTGGCACAACTCCTTCATCAGCCTCAGCGCCTTCGTGTGGTTCCCCCGCCGGAGCGTCGTCATGGCACGCTCGCACTCCAGCTTGACGGCGTTGAAGGAAGGCGAACCGCCGCCGCAGCCGCCGTCAGACTCAGCCGACGGCCAAGACTCGATCTTGGACTGCGCGATGGAATTAGGAGTTTCGGCGCTCCGGCGAGGCTCCGGTTCCGCGGCCGGCAAATGACCATTGGCTGTTGTTGCTCCTGCGGCGGCGACCTGCTCGGCCGCCGCCGCCGCCGCCGAAGGTGAAACCGCCGGAGATTGCTTGGCACGCAAAGCAGGGTTTCGCTTCTTGTGCCCCATCTACTTAATCTATGTCAATCCGACTCACATGCATATATATATATATATATATACACCCACACACCTATAACAAAAAATACCACAGAGAGCACCAACACAAACAAACATATCCTTGAGTGAGAGAGTGTATATATATATACGTATATAGATATAGAGAGAGAGAAAGACACTGCATATAAAAGGAAAAAAGATGAACTTACTCGAGAGAGAAATAGAATGTGGAAATGCGGTGATGAAATGGGAATTTCAGACGCGGATTGCCGAAGACGGAGACGAAGAGCGATCGGCGGCGAAATCGAGGAGAGAGAAATAAGAGAGAGAAAGAGGAGAAAGGAGAGAGAAAGTGGGTAAGTGGGTTTTGGGTTTCGGGTCGCTCTGTGTGAGAAAGACGCACACAGACACCACCTACCCAGAGGAGGAGACGACCTGAGGAGGTTTTGTTTAGGAATTTTTATATCAAATGAATATATTACAAATATTTTCAAAAAAAATATATATTATAAATAATTAATTAATGACTTAATTATATTATTAATTCCTTACAAAAAAGATATTACACTATTTATTAATAAATTAACTTTAATTAAAAAGGATTAAGCCTTGACTTCTTTTTCTTTCTTTCTTTTTTAAAGGTTTTTCTTTTAGTGATTTTCTTTTTCTTTCGTTTCTTAGATGATTATCATTGGCTAGATTTTTTTTATTTTATTATTACTTTTATTGGTAAATTGTCCCATTTACTCTCGAAACTTCTATATTTATACAACTTTAATCCTATTTTTCTTTTGTATCTTGAATCACTTTAAATTATTAAAATATAACTATCATAGTACTTGTCGTTAATTTTTTTACAGAATCCGTATTTGATCACAAAAATACTAATTAAGAGATTTCATCTAAAAATTAATATAAATGAGTACAGTAACAAGATATTTAATAATTTAGCATCACTTGAGCTCCAAAAATAAATAAATAAATAAAAATAAAAGAACATGAATCAAAATTGTACTAATTTTAAAAGTTTGGGAAATGTAGCAATTTACCTTCTTTATTTTGAACTTAAGGGTGGAGATATTCAAATTCCTTTTATTCGACTTAGCAATTCTTTTTTTTTTTTTTTTCGAGATATTCGAATTATGAACCTTATGCTAGAGTCGATGTAATTACTGCGATAATATGCCTACAATCACTTTTCTTCTTGCTTTTGGGGGAAAGATTTTTTCTATATCAAGCACAAAATATATATATATATATATGTATGCATTATATGTGAAATTACTACTATATTTACAATCAAACGATGTTGATATCCTTATTAAGAATTAATTCAAATTTGCATTTCTAGATATCCAAAAAAAAAATTTTTTTTTTTTGATTTTTTTTTTGGCGGCACTTACATATTTCCTTTTCCCATTCGCTCACCAATAAAAATTTTAGTTTAACTTAAGCAATCAAAGGTAGAATTTTTGTGCTAAGATATTATTTTTGTTTTGGCAACTTAATTACAAATGAGATCATTAATATCTTAAATTTTGATAACACACTCATTGGGGAATTTAATTTCAATTGAAATTCCATTCAAATATTAACAATAAAATATCTTTAAAAAGCATGACTAGTTTTAGTTCAGATTTTCTTTGTATTAGTCAATTAGTACCATGGTAGCTTATTTTTGCTAGCATCAAAACTATGGTCGGTTCCTTTCAACAGGAAAGAAAGTAAAATTTATGGTCAGTTACTTATAGAATTCCATCACATAGTAATAAGTGTACAAAAAAAATACACTTTTTGATGTTTTTAATTGATTATTACTTTAAGTTTTAATTAAATATTGATTTTATTGTAAAAATTTAGATCGAAAATATTTAGGGTCCGTTTAATGAACGACAAATTTGTGTTGACTTTTCAGAAAAGACAAAACCTTTTTCAAAAAAGGTAAAAAACTGTTACAGAAAAAGACAAAAACTGAGATAAAAATTTTATGTTTGGAATAGTTTTCCAAACGAAACAATTATGGGGTGTTTGGGGTGTAAGCTTAAACTTACACCCATCAACTCAATTTTTGTCTTTTTCTGAAAAATGTTTTTGTCTTTTCTAAAAAAGTCAACAAAAATTACTATTGAAACTTAAAAATCTTAACTCAAACTTACACACCAAAAATTAGTTTTATTTAATTTATTTTGTTTTTCAAGGTCATTTTAAAGATGTATACAAATGGCCTTTCATTAAGGGAAGGAAAAAGAAGCAACATTTTAGCCCAAGTCATCGGCTACCTGAGAAGTCATCCAGCCAAGTCAGATCATTCGTGGAGCCGAGCCAGAGCCACATCAGACGTGGGTTCCACCATGTTCTTCTTCAGCCCAGCTCCTCCTCACACGAGTCATCTCACGCGCGAATCAGGACGTGAGTTTCTCATCCAGCGCGCGTTCACTCGCGAGCCTTCCCTTCGCCTCATGGGTCCCGCGTTGCGGCAAGTTATTGTCAGCGCTCCCATTTCCTCCACTCTTTGCTCTACATGTGGCAAGTGGGTTCAACCTTTTCCCCTACTAAGTCAACATCTGATCACATTTTCTCCCCGAGAAAAATCAGAATGTGTCACGTGTCAAAAGCCTCCTCATTTTTGCACAAGTTTTTAGCTTAGTTTAGTAGAGCAACTCTCCTGTGAATTTCATTGCTTTTAACTAACCTTGCATCCCAAAACTCCATAAAAAAGGGGAATCATCTAAGGCTTTTGAGGGGAAGTTGTCACATAGTGTATTTTTT
>JAFMPE010014330.1:4780-20880 GCA_024759925.1 Ficus religiosa | reverse complement strand
TCATACAATCAACAAATGAAAGTAAATAGGACACCACTTATTAAACATGAATAACTTCCTCTTATTAATATCAAAATTTCATATTTACAGAAAATCCCTAATATTGATTTTCTATCCTTAGGGCACATATAGATTCCAACAACATTGGCCAGCCACTCCGGGTAGCTCACTTCCCGAATGAGACCTGCAACGAGCATCCTCTTCACCTCCGCATTTATTACTTTATACCTTTCCGGGTTAAAGGCCCTCATCTTATGGACCACCAGTTTGTGCTTCAGTTTATGCATAACTGGTGACACATCACTGCTTGGTTGATTCTGGGAATATCCTCGTGGGACCAGACGAAGACATCCCTATGCTCATGGAGGAATTGTTCTAGCACCGCTCGGATATCTTGGTGGAGCTTTGAACCGAGCATCACTATTCTCTCCGGGTACTCGCGGTTTAATTTGTAAGGGATCAGGTCTTCGGCGGGGTATCTCGGACGTCCTCTTCAGGCATCCGGGGATCTAAGTTGCTCAAGTTTTTGATCTCACCATTGGGGGTGTTGATCTCATACATCCTGAAGATGGTTTTCATGATGGTCCATTGGGGCGCCTTATGGCACTCTTTGTTCAGAGCCTACATGTAGCATTTTCTGAGCTCTTTCCTGGTTTCCTCTAAAGATACTTACTTCATTTGGGGTACGGAACTTCATGGCTAGCTGATAGGTTGAGACCACCGCTTTCAGCGCATTAAGGGTCACCCTTCCCAAAATAATGTTATAGACCGATGGTCGATCCACAACAATGAATTCCGCCATCCGGGTCACTCTCTTAGGACCATCCCCGACAGTAATCGAGAGATGAATAGTACCGACGGCTCAGACACACTTGCCGGCGAACCCGTATAGCGGGGTCTGGGCAGGCGTCAGCATAGCCCCATCGATCTTGAGCCTAGCGAATGCATCTATGAACAAAATATTGGCCGAGCTCCCGTTGTCAATTAGGACATGGCGGACGACATTGTCTGCTATTCGGATCTCTCTGATCAGTGCATCATTGTGTGGGTGAAGAAGCTTGTCAGCCTCGTCATTGGTAAAGGTGATCGGGGTACTGTCTTGGAGGCATACTTTCACGATGTGCTCCACCATGTTTATGCATTCCCCCCCGCATAACCCACCTGGCCTCGCAGACATAACTTCTCCGGCTACTCGCGGTATCGCCAGTGGCAGTTTCTCTGAAGATGGTGTGGACAATGTGCTTTCGCTCTGAGGCATTTGTCTGATTACTTGGTCTCGGATTGGGGTATGGTGTAGCCGGAGCCGTCTTAGTGGCTGTACTCGCCGGGGTAATGATCCTTTCCACAGATTCCCACAGGTGGCCATCCTGGACCAGTAGTTCGATTTGGTCACGCAGTTGTATGTAATCCTTCGTCTTATGGCCGACGTCCTTGTGGAAATTGTAATACTTATTCTAGTTCCTTTGAGCACGATCTGTTTGGAGCGGCAGAGGATCTTGTAGCATCCGCCGGCCAGAAATCTGATTCAGCACGTGTTCGACTGTGGCGACAAGGGGCGTATACTAGCGGAACCTCCCCATAAGCATCTTTGGTCCCGGGGCAGGGTCGGTCCGGACATTTATGCTGACGGCCTACCCCTTCTCTGGTCGGTTCTGGCCTACATTGTTTTTTATTCAGCTTCTTTTTGGGAAGCTGAGATTGTTCCCCGGTTACGAAACCTTGTCCCCTTATATATTCATTTGCCTCAACTTAGTTCCAGGCAATCCCCCTCAGATGCACAAAGGTCGGTGGGACATCATATGTAAGCGTCCACACCAGCCTCCTATCTTTGACGCCTTCCCAGAATGCCTGCACGAGAGTGTCATCGGAACAACTCTTTATCTACATGACTGCCTTATTGAAGCGATCGAGGTACTCCTTCAGTGGTTCACTCTCGCCTTGTTTGATTCTGAACATGTACGAGGTCTCCATCTTCCGGGTCTTCGCGCCCAGGAACTCTGCTGCGAAAGCGCCCGCCAGTTGTTTAAATGAACCAACTGATCCAGGTACCAACTTCCGATACCATTGCCAGGTAGCAACAGTCAAGGTCAGGCAGAAAGCTTTGCATAGGGCGGCCTTATTGGCGTTTTGAATGAGCATGTGTGCTTAGTAGTTCTCAAGGTGCTCGTCTGCATCCGTGGAGCAATCATAAGGTGCTATCAACGACATCTTTAACCTGGCCAGATATGGTGCGGCCATGATCGTCGGGGTGAAGGGCGGATCAACTGCTTTGACTTGCTCTAACCCGTAACATTGGCTTACTAGTAGGACGAGTTGCCGCTAAAGGTGGTCCAGCTTGCTATGGTCATCCTTCTCCTCTTTCATAGGTTTATCAACCGAGCGGTCTCGGACTCGATTCTGGTGGGTCTCGGCACGTCCTAGGTGGTCGAACACGGAGGTTGTGCTCCCGCACACATTCACGGTGTCCCACCGGTACTATTCCCAGTCGGGTCTTCTCAGAATCGTTGGCGGAGCAGCTGCTCTCGAGTAAGTGGTTTGGCCGTCGTGGCTTCTGGAGTGTTTTCTCCCCGAGCGATACTCCTGGTCTCACCGCTAGTCCCTCAAGTTCTCTCTGTTGGTCTGGTTACTCCTTCTGTCGGCCTCAGGTGACGGGCTTCGTGGTCTGCCAGCTGACCTGGGTTGCATGTTCGGTGTGGATTCTGCTGCTTCTTGCTATGCTTCGAGGAGTTGGATATTTTCTGATTCTCGGAATGCATCCACAAGCACTCAAACAGACTCGGTCAAGCTCTGGACGTTCCCGGCTAGGATTTCCGTCTGCACTGGTTTGCGTTGTGCCCGCGCACCTCATCGGCACTGGGGTCACCGGTCGGAGCGGGGTTGTCAAGGCCCTGGATGTCCTGGCTAGCTCGTTTGTCCATGACTTTGTCGCTGTAGGGTGAGTCGTGAACGTAGGTGGTAAGTTTATGGTTGCTGGAAAGGCGGGGGCCCTTTTTCTAGCACCAAAATGTTGATGCCGAAAATCTCCGGCACAACACCTAATGTGATTGCTTAGTCTAATTGGTCTTGCATAGTCACTTTGCGGCTCGTCAACTGTAAAAGGAAAGCACCTCAAAGTGATGGGGACACCGGTGGGGTGTCTGACATGGGCACTCCGATACTTAAGTCAGCGATGGTACTGATGAGCCAGTTGAGAGACAGAGTTTTGGCAATGAATAATTGTCCATACCTGAATTAATGGGCTCATCCTCTATTTATAGTCGTTTCCCACGGGCTCGGGCGTTCAGACAACCTGATCAGTTTGGATACCGAGTGCTCAAGGCGGGGAGACATGTTGCAGGTGCGCAGACACCGTAGGCCCAATAGACTGATGCTGTGTGTCCACAGTCTAGTTCCGGGGAACACTAGAGTGGGCCAGTATTGACATAAGTGATCATTGTATCAAGATGAGCAGGCGGCGTATATCGATGACGGGATAGGCGCAGTGACAAGAGGTGTGTTGGGTGTCAGGCGGCGGACTGCAGGAGTTGTGCCAGGACACTACTGTCAGCTTGTACAGAACGATGTGGCGCGGACAATTGAGGGGCCCATAGAATAGGCGGTGCTCACCACTCGCCTAGGATGTTTAGTCTGGATTAGTGGGGTGGGCCCGGGCATTCGATGTCTATGGTATTTGACGGGTGGCATCAGCGCGGAGACCAAGTGACCGGTCACCCTTGTTCCCGGGGAAGATTACAAGCGTCGTTTGATCTGGTTTGGTCGGGTGCAATTGGGTATCTTGACTAAAGCCTTATTTTTACATTCTTGCGCGACCAGTTGACTCCCTAGGGTGGAATTCCATCATCGCATTAGATTATACCATCAACACCGACCTTGCCCTGCCCACGGTTTTGATCTTGGCCCCCCAGATCTAGGCTTTGGTTTTGAGAAGAGAGAGAGAGAAAGAGAAAAAGAGAAGAGAGAGATTAATTTTTTAAAATTAAGTATTAATAAATTACTAAAATACCCTCTAATTCTTTAAAATTAACGGATTTTGACAGAAATGATCATAACGGCCTAAAAAATAAATGTTTAGGGTCATATCGACCAAAAAAAAAAAAATACAAGGACCAAACAGTTACTTTTTAAAGAATTCAAAGGTTATCTAATCTAATTACTTTTTACAAAAGTAATCTTAAAATTATTAATTAAAATTAAAAATATTAAAAAAAATCATTCCACAAAAAAATGAGAATATTAAAGAGAACACAAGTCTATCATGCTTTTTTTCTTTTCTTTCCCAGCCGAGACGGACAAAAATCATAACTTGAAAATTCCAGAGATTCAATGGCATGAGGAAGTCGATGATTTGACGTGACTTAGGCTGCACATGGTGGCTTAGACGGCACGGAGGGGCAGTGCCTTGCGACGACACAATAGCAAGAAGGGGAAGAGGCGAGTGACGGCCTGGGCTTGCGACGGGAGGTTCGCGACAGCTCCTAAGATACTTGCCACTACGAGCTCGAACTCACGACAATCTAGGCTCGTGACTGGGATGGGTTCGCCGCGGCACAAGGCGGGCTCGAACTGGTGGGCTCGCCTGAGGAGGTTTCGAGTGCTAGTGCGGGGGATGTGGATGGCATTTACATTTTCTTATGAGAAATTTGGGTTTGGGGAAGGACAGAGGGCGGAGGAAACCTGGGGAAGGTGACGAGAGACTGCACAGAGGGAGAGAATTTTGTGTTTTAATGTGTTTTATCTATCCTATTTTATCCTATGATAACACCCTTATTTTCGCAATCCCTAAGAATACTTTGCACTTGACTTTCTGCATTCATGTAACTAGGGCAATTCTCAATTGTGAAAGAAATAACACCAAAATTAATATTTTCTACCAAAAAAAAAAAAAAAAAAGCACCAAAATTAGTCTTAAACTACTAACATATTACACAATCGTCTCTCTAAATTAGAGATCACGCGCGCTTTTAGATTTGCAATCATCAAAACTTCATAGATTCTTTATTCAATTTTGTTGTCAATCAAATCGATCATGGCTTTTTTCTTTCTAATCTTGTGCATCTATTATCCGGCCCAGTTGGGTAGAAAGGAGGAAGGAAGAGGTGCAGCTTATGTGGCTACAATGGCTACGTGAGGAGAGGACCACGTCATAAGTTGAGAAACAATTTCTTTGGTGCTGCGCAACTGAGCTCAAGACTTATGAGAGCAGTGATTGTGGAAGAGTAAAGGACTCAGACTGGACGGGTCTTTTTCCAAGTTTTTGGGTTAGTTTTAGCGACTTGAGAAATGAGAGTGAGAAAATGAAATTATGAAACGAACAAAGAGATTTTTTTTTTTTTTTTTTTTCGTAAACCATAAAACACGTCCTGTTACATGTCTAAAATTATGTCAACATGTCGTTTCATCTATTATTTCTATCGACGAAAGGGTTTTTTTGGAAGCACCTTATAAATTAGAAAATAATCCCTTTTAGGGGGACATTTTAAAAATTCCTAGGCATATTGAACTAGAAAATAAATTAGGGGTACATTTTATAAATTAATCAGAGTGTAGGTCCTTACACTTGCTACTCTTATATATTATGCATTGAGCACGGATCATTCGTCAAATCATATATTCACTTTCTATCTAACCAATGAACATTGAACATGTCAGTTTAATGAATTATTAGAAAATTTCCTTCAAAATTATAGCTCTTATAACACTTTATCTTTCAAATTTTAAATCGTAACACATATTCTCATTAATCTTTGTTCCATTAACAAATTTGATCCCTTTGATGGATAAAAATGACACATGTTTTATGCACGGTTGCTGATATATTAATTATGTAATTATTATCTTATCTCTATTCTAATGCACATTTTAAGTTATTGGATTAAAACTATAATAAATATACCAAGTAACAAGACGTAAATAAGCTCATACATTGAAAACAAAAAAGAAAAAGTTTAAATCTGACAAAAGAGGGAGGGGGCTATGTATGAAAAAAAAAAAAAAAAAAAACCAAATATCAAAAAGAACCACGTTCGCCTACCAATAGTAATTCACATTCAGTAGCATATCTTTTTCATTCGATTTTGGGTAAGTTTTTTCCAAAAGTGTTATAAGGCCTATAATTGAAGAGAAATTCATTTTTTTTAGTGAAATAATTAATCATTTTAGTTTTTATTAAAATTCTATTAATTTTCTTATGATGAACATGTCCTTTGAGTTATTTTTGGTCAAAAAATAACTATGGGAAAAATTATTATGATTTGGAAATTGAGGGGGAAATGGATGTTGGTACGTGTTAAAATTCGGAGGTAAATCCTAATTCCATTATTAGCCTTCTTTCTCTCTCCGTTTCTCGTTGGTTATAACACGACACGACTCGAGAGAAGACATTTGTGGAGCGGAGCCTGGAGGAGGCTTCCAAGGAATGGGAGAACGCTCCGCCGTCGGATCCTTTGATCTAAGTAAAATTTAAATATCGGTTGGGGTTGCGTCTGGAAGAAAAAAATAATAATAATAAACTAAAAAAGAAGAAAGAAGTAAAGGAAAATGGGGAAGGGAGTGATATGGGCGACGGCGGAGGATTTGGCGAGAAACAGGGGAAAAGTGCTTTCTCTGTATCGGCAGCTGCTGCGGAGCCTGAACTTGCCGGAGCTGCCGCTGACTTGGGCGGCAAGGCTGTCGAAGAAGGCGGAGGTTCGGGCCATCTTCTTGGTGGCTTCTGAGGAGCGCTCTCTTCACAACATTTCTGATCTTATTGATGTTGCTGAGTACTCCCTCTCCCTCTTGAGACAAGGCCAACTCCCCAAATTCCCTCTTTGAGCATATCCTGTCCTTCTCTTTCACCATTTTTTAATTAAATGGGAAATTGTTTGTTTTCTGTTTCTTGTTCATGGGTATTTGGAATTAGACCATTATGTGAATGTTAATGAGATCCTCAGTTCATGTATGTTCTCATTAGCTGACTGCGATAATACCCCCTTGAAATTACAAATCCATTCTGAAACCATTCTTTGTCTCGATTTTGTGTGTTCTGTGAGAGAAATAGAAGGACTCCTCTGAATATATTTATTTGTTTTCACTGTATAGGTAGCTCTGTATCTTTGTTGCTTATGGGTTCGCAGAGCTGAACATTGAGATATTCCGAACGGAGGACTACATGCTGTTTCGTAGAGTGTAAAAAGACTTGCTCTTTTGGGTTTGCCAATGCAAAAGAAATTGGGAGGTTATTTGTGCCTTTTAACTTGTAAGCGAAATGAAAACTAGTGGAATGATACTTAATGCTATGTTTTTGACTTTTGATACTCCCTATGTTGATTTTACACCTATAACTACATATTGATTTAGAACTCTATCTCTCTATTTCTCTCCCTCCCTCCCTCCCTCCCTCCCTCCCTCACGTTGGCTTTTATGCTTCACTTGAATGCACAAGATCTTTGAGCACGTGGAGCTTTTAATTTATCATTGTAAGCTCGTATGTCAAGTTGGACTTGCATGCATTGTACTTCAAACCTGGAGAGGAAGATCATTCCACTTTAATTTTTTAGCAAGCTTTCTGAAACCTTTACAAGCCTACCAATGACATTGGACACATTGTTATTTTGCCGTTTTAAATGTTAGACTCTATTGGGGATTTCTCCAAAATTATAACTTAGAAATAAGAAAACCACAGCAGTTCACTCACAAGAAAACATATTGCTTTCCTGATCATACTTCTTTTTGGCATTAACATCTTAAGCTCTTATGCTAAAAGTACTATCTAGAGACAGTAGGAACAGCGCAGAGACAGCTGACTATTTTATTCCGCACCATCCATTTTCTTACCGATTATGGTGCTTATTGTTTAGGTAATTGGGTCTACTTTGGGTTATTCCTCTTCATTGCAAGGAGCTGTGTGCGACCTCTTTTACTTTTTGTTTCTCATACTAGGAGTAAAATCTTATGGCAATTTTTTGGGGTATTTGGTTGGAACGAACTAGGAGAATCTGTGAAGATTGTGAGGAAGATAGTTGTGTCATTTGGGATAGAGTGAAATCCTGGGTTGCCCTTTGGATTCATCGTAATAAAGAGTCTAACAACTTCTCTGTAATGGATCTTGTTATAACTTGGGGTCCTCTTCTGTAGTCTTCGTGTTTCTGTAGGACTTTGTCTTAGGGACCAGATCCTGTCTCTAAGTCTGATCTTTGTCCAATTTCTTCTTTCTTTTTCATTTTTGTTTTGTCTTGTTTCTGCTTTGCTCCGTTCCTTTTTGCAGGTGGACTCCTTGTCATCCTCCTTTCTTCTAACGTTTTGCTATTTATGAAAGTTAACTGTTTCTTTTCTTTAAAAAAAAAAAAAAAAAAAAAGAAAAGAAAAGAGAAAAAAAAAGAAAGGTCCAACCATCTAAAGTGAATAAGTGAAACTGTCGATTATGCGCCCAACCTTGGAGACACACAATAACAAAATCATCTTCTTCCACTCTAGAAGTTTTATAGTCACCTCATCATCTAGAATCTGAACGCTAGTATTGTAGCCTTTTGATTCTCGGTGAAGCCATGAACTGCTTGAAGAACCAGGTGAAACAAATTTGGTGAAGCAGGGACTTGACATTACAGCTTTTGATGTCCTGAAAGCTGCCGTCTTAGGTTTCTGCTTCTTTCTTCTCTCTGCCAGATCTCTCATTTTTCCAACAGTACTCTTAAGGTGCGTTTATTTAGCATGAAAGGGAAAGGGAAAGGGAAAATGAATAGTCATTTCCTTTTCCGTTTAGTCGTGTGTTTACTTACAAAAAAAAGAATGAATTTTAGTAGGCCTCACATAACATAGGGAATGAGGAAAGGGAATGACAATCTTTGCATCCCCTTCGTATTGATTCTTTGTCAAAGGAATGAATTCCAAATATACTTGTATATTCTTAAGTTTGCACGTGCAAAACATTATTTGATTGAAAAAATTGACATTTTAGTAATTACATTAATAAGATTAACATCACTAAGTTTCGTGAACATTGAAAAGGAACGAGAATGTTTCCCATTATACCATTTAATAGGCAAATAATCACTAGAAACGGAATCAATGATCATTCTTTTTATTATTTTACTTTCCTTTACAATCTCAGTACTGTTGGAGAGTTAGTTTTACATTTTTATGATAAAATGAGTCAGCTTGAGTTTGTTACAAGAGAATCTTGTGAGAGTCCTATTTTCTAGGAATAGAGTTGATTATGTTGTTTATTTATTTATTTATTTATTTTTGTATAAAACAAATGTACTACGTTATTTTGTAATCTCAGAATTGTGGAATACGATACAATAAAGGCAGTGTTATTTTTCAACTCCCTCCTATTCTTAGCTTTTATGGTATCAGAGCCAGGTTCGATGGAAACCATTGGAGTAAGCAGAGATGGTTTGGAGATTACTTCGGTGTCTTCTCAACCGGTCTCTAAAATTACTCCCACTGCCTCTTTCGAAACTTCCCTTCAAATTAAGAATCACAAACTCAGCGGGAAGGATTAACTTCAATGGTCTTGTTCTATCCAAATGGTGATTCAAATGGTGGTTCGAGGCAAAGGGAAATTTGGGTACCTTGATGGTTCAATACCTAAGCCAAGTCCTACCAATCCTTCGTTTTCAAACTAGGATGTTTAGAATTCCATGGTAATGGCTTGGCTAATTCATTCAATGGAGGAGAGTATTGGCGAGACATTCTTGTTTCATCCTCTGCTAAAGACATCTGGGAGGCGGTATCTCTTGTATGATTGGATCTTGAAGACTCTTCTTAGGTGTTTGAGCTATGCAATTTAGCTCATAACCTAAAAACAAGGAGACCATTTTGTCACTCAGTATTTTAATACCCTCAAAAAATTGTGGCAAGAGTTGGATTTATTCAATTTTTGCAAGTGGAAAGATTCGAAAGATGGCATTCAGTATTTTAATACTCTTCTCAGGTGTTTATGATTTTTTTGGCTGGACTTAATTGTGAGTTGGATGAGATTTAGGACCAAATCCTTGGACTCAAACCTTTATCAACTAATTATGAAGCATTTGCTGAAGTTTGACGAGATAACCACCGCCAGGTGATGGTTACCAATTCTTTGTCCTCTGCTACTGAGATTTCAGCCTTGGCTACTTGTGGTCCAGATGCATAAAGCGACTCGTGTTCCAACAAGAAGCCTTATTCATGGTGCGACCACTATCAAAAACCATACCACACAAAGAAGATATGCTGGAAACTTCATGGTAAACCTGCTAGTTGGGTTCCCTATCGTCTTCAAGGTCGTGACGGTAAAGGCTTCCAGAATGCCACTGAGTCCGACCAATCAAAGACCGATCAAACAATTGCTTTTTCAAAGGCGTCGATGGAGCATCTCTGTAAAATCTTCTCCGCTTCACAGACTTCAAGCTTTAACATGGCCAACATAGGTACCACAGTCACGGCCTTTAGTGGTTTGACTAAGCAAGGTGAGTCGTGGATAATCGATTCTGGTGCCTCGGATCATATGATGAGATGTGAAAGATTATTCTTGTCCTATGTTCCGATTCCTGGCTCTTATATGGTTGTTACGGGTGTTGGTACCATTAGACTTAGTTCATTGATTACACTTCAGGGAGTTCTTCACATACCGAAATTAATGTGCAATCTTATATCTTTTAATAAGATCACAGACGATCAGGTGGACGAGGAAAAGGTGAAGGCAATTCAAGATTGGCCAACGCCTATTTCGGTGAATCAGGTAAGAAGCTTTCATGGTTTGGCTAGTTTTTACCGGCACTTTGTTCGAGATTTCAGTAGCATCGTTGCACCCCTGATTGAAGTCATCAAAATAACATTTCGTTTAAGTAGGGGGAGGAGCAAGAGAAGGCATTCAAACTCATCAAAGAAAAATTACCCAATGCTCCTTTACTTGTTCTACCTAACTTTGCTAAAACATTTGAGATTGAGTGTGATGCTTCAGGTATAGGAGTTGGAGGCGTATTGATGCAAGAAGGACGACCAGTTGCATACTTTAGTGAGAAATTGAGTGGGGCAGTCCTAAACTATCCTATTTACGACAAAGAATTGTATGCATTGGTACGAACTTTAGAGACTGGGCAACACTACCTTTGGCCGAAAGAGTTTGTGATTCATATGGATCATGAATCTTTGAAGCATTTAAAGGGACAGCACAAGTTGAACCGTCTCCATGCCAAATGGGTGAAGTTGATTGAGACATTCCCTTATGTGATCAAATACAAGCAAGGTAAGAAAAATGTAGTTGCCAATGCACTATCTCGCAGGTACGTTTTACTTTCAACTCTTGATGCTAAATTGCTTGGATTTGAGTACATTAAGGACTTATATGTTGTGGATTCTGATTTCGGTGACATGTTTAAAAATTGCACTAAGGGTGCGTATGGAAAGTTCTATTTGCATGACGGGTTCCTGTTTCGAGAAAACAAATTGTGTGTTCCACATTCATCCTTGTATGAATTACTTGTTCGGGAAGCTCATGGGGGTGGTTTGATGGGACACTTTGGAATAGCTAAGACTTTAGGCATGTTGCATGAGCATTTCTTTTGGCCACATATGAAACGTGACGTCGAGAGGATTCGTGCGAGATGCGTTACCTGTAGGCAAGCTAAGTATAGGCAGCAACCACATGGGCTATACACACCACTTCCCATTCCTAGTGCGCCTTAGGTCGATATCTCAATGGATTTTGTTTTGGGATTACCTAGGACTAAGAGGGGGAGAGATTCAGTCTTTGTGGTTGTCGATAGATTTTCTAAGATGGCACAATTTATTGCATGTCATAAGACAGATGATGCATCACATATAGCCGATTTGTTTTTCAAGGAGATTGTTAGGTTGCATGGCATGCCAAGGACAATCGTTTCTGATCGGGATGCAAAGTTCTTAAGTTACTTTTGGAAGACTTTGTGGGGGAAGTTGAGAACTAAGCTATTGTTTTCCACTTCTAGTCACCCCCAAACAGATGGTCAAACTGAAGTAGTGAATCGGACTTTGTCTGCATTATTGCGTGCTATCATACAAAAGAATTTGAAAACGTGGGAAGATTGTTTGCCGCATGTTGAATTTGCTTATAATCGATGTGTTCATTCTGCAACTAAGTTTTCACCATTTGAGATTGTTTATGGATTTAATCCATTGACTCCTTTGGATTTAACTCCTTTACCTTTGAGTGAACGTGTTAACTTAGACGGCAAAAAGAAAGCTGACTTTGTTAAGCAGATTCATGAGAAAGTGAAGCAACATATAGAACGGCGAATGGAACAATATGTCAAGCAAGCCAATAAGGGGCGCAAGAAGGTTATCTTTGAACAGGGGGATTCGGTTTGGCTGCATTTAAGGAAGGACCGATTTCCCGAGCAAAGACGTTCAAAACTACTTCTAAGGGGTGATGGACCGTTTTGAGTATTGGAACACATCAACGACAATGCTTACAAGCTTGAATTACCGGGTGAGTATGGTGTTAGTGACAGCTGTAATGTTTCTGACTTATCTCCTTTTGATGTAGGTGATGATTTGAGGGCAAATCCTCTTCAAGAGGGGGAGAATGATGCAAATGAAGCCACACAACCAAGCATTCATGGGGGACAACTAACACATGGGCTTGGAGGGATTCAAGGGCAGCACCCTCACAATCCGTTAAGCGTGCCAATTGGGCCAATTACTAGACTTAGGGCCAAGCGATTTAAAGAAGCATTGAATGGGCTGATTCAAGAAGTTTAGACTCAAGCAAATTCGTGGAGGCCCATTGAACATGGTGGACGTTTTCATCAGGGAAGCATGACCATGATTAGAGTTCTAGAAGAATCCGGATAAACCATGTTTAATTTCAACAAGTAAATTGGCATGGTTACTTTTCCCTTTATTGTTTTAGGTCTAATTGTAAGGCTAGCATTTGTTCAACTTTCCTTATTTGTTAGACATGGCTCTTTAGGTGTAATGGCTGATAATAAAGCCAATTTAAATGCCTAAACTTTCCATTTCTTGTAGGCTTGATTTAGGTGGAATTAGTTTCCTGATTTGCTTTGGTCAAATCTGACTTTATTGAAGGATAATTTAGGAAGGAAATACTTGTATCCAGCAACTTATAAAAGGCATGGTTAGGGTTTTCAATATCAGTTTTGGTGAATTCAGAAATAAAGTAAGAGTGTGATTTTCTTGCATTCTTGAAAGACTTTTAAACTTATCAAGTTATTCTTGTGGCATTCAATAGCGAAACTTATCATCTAGGTTCTTAAGACGTTATTGAGAGTCTTGGTGTGGCGTTTGTCAAAATCCAAAGTTTTGGTTCTTATCTTGCTAGGTTATGGGTCAAGGCTCAAAGAAGCTTGCGTCTTGAAGGTCTTGGGTTTCCAACCAGATTTGGTGTTGGGTTTCGTCGTTATTCTTGGCGGGGTTCACATCAAATTTTTAGTACTTCAGGAAAAAAGGACAGCAGACGGTGAAATAGAGGGAGAACACGTGGAAGGATTATCAGACAGATGTTGAGTGGTAGAGGGAAAATTTGGCAACAGATTTTGAGGGGAGAGAGAATCAAGGATCGTTTGTCGTTATGGAGAGATATGGGACATATTTTGAGATGCAGGAGATTCTGGGATCGGTTGTGGTTGTGGAGAATTATTCAAGAGATTTTCTGAGGCTAAGATACGTGGGATCTATTGAGGTTGCTGGAGGGAATCTGTTGTGGAAGAAGGAATGAATGTAGATGGATTTGTGGAATAGTGAATGAACATAGACGAAATTTCAATACGAGAAGAAGGTTCCCAAAAAATATTCCCATAAATCAAGATTCAGATTAGTGGCTGATGCGTGGAACTCCAGATCCCCAAAATTTGAGTTAGGATTTGAATTTTGAAAATCCAGAAGATTTTCTGAAGAGCTCGGCCAAAGAGTCTGATTTTTGCTAGAAAAGAACGATTGATTTTCAAAAAAAAGTTACATCCCGAGAAACGAAATATCTTTTTTTTCTTTTTTTTCTTTTTTAGGAGAATAACAACGATATCCTTTTTGAATGGATGAGTAACTAAGAAACACGCATTTTTTGGACCTAGGGTCTAGCTTACTTCTATTTGGATCCTGATTATGGACAAAGGTAGAACACCCAATCACTTTAAGATCTAATGAAGAAAATGAACGATTTTGTGGATAAAAACTGAAAAGCCAATCTAAGGGAGTTTGGTACTGCAAGACACGATAGGGTAACCTATTGATCAAATAACAGGCAATGAGGACAACATCGCCCCAAAAATATTTCAGCACATGTGAAGTGAATAACAAAGAACGGGCAACATCTAAAAGATGATGATTTTTCCATTCGGAAACCCCATTTTGTTGTAGGGTACAAACACAAGAACTTTGATGGATAAGACCATGAGCTATTAAAAAAAACTTTCAAGAAGAGAATTAAATTTTTTTTAGTTTCATTGTCAGTACTCAAAATTTGAATATTTTCATTGAATTGAGTCTTGACCATAGAATAGATATTTTGAAAATTTTACGAAGCTTCAGACTTGTCTTTTAGCAGATAAATCCAACAAACTCTTGTATGATCATCAACAAAGGAAATAAACCATCTTTCATTAGACAAAGTGCAAATACAAGAAGGCCCCCAAATGTCGCTATGAACTAAAGTGAACGGTTTAGAGGCCTGATAAGGTTGGAAGGGAAAAATACACGCCTATGCTTTTCTAATTGACAGACTTCACACTGAAAGGAATCTTTTTTTTCTAAAGAGAGATGGAAACAAGTGCGTTAAGTAAAAAAAACTTGAATGCCCTAGCCTACAATGTAGAAGCATTATTTATTGCTCTCGGGAAAAGGAAGAATCATTGACAACTGCTCGAACATGTTTACTCATAGAAATGTCCTCCTCAAAGCAGAATAGTCCGAATAATTCTTTAGCATTGCCAATCCTCGTCCCCAAAGTTTAGTCTTGAAAAACACAAGTAGATTGCGTGAGACTCACAACACAATTGAGATACCTTTAGCACTTACAACAAATCCAAGAAACACAAGCTTATCCGTGCAAAAGGTACATTTTTTAGCATTAGCAAATAACCTTTCTTTCCTTAAAACCTCTAAAACAAGCCTTAAGTGTTCAACATGAGCACTCAAGTTTTTGCTATAGATTAGGATATCGTCAAAGTAGACAACTATAAATTTGCAATAAAAGCACGCAAAACATGGTTCATAAGTCTCATGAAGGTACTAGGCGCATTAGTTAATCCAAAAGGCATAACTAACCATTCATGCAAACCATATTTGTTTTGAATACAGTTTTCCACTCATCCCCTTCTTTCATCCTAATTTGGTGATATCCGCTTTTGAGATCAATCTTAAAAAATACACAAGACCCATGCAGTTCGTCTAGCATATCATCTAATCGAGGAATGGGGTGTTGATACTTTACTGTAATGTTGTTGATGGCTCGGCAATCAACACACATCCTCCATGTCCCGTCCTTCTTAGGCATGAGTATCACCGGAACTGCACACGGACTCATGCTCTCTCTAACATACCCCTTTTCCATCAACTCGTGGACTTGCCGTTGAAGTTCCTTCGTTTCCTTGGGATTACTTCTATAGGCTGGTCGGTTGGGAATTGTTGCACCGGGTATGAAATCAATTTGATGTTCAATTCCTCGAATTGGTGGTAGACTGGAAGGCACCTCCTCGGGGAAGACGTCTTCAAAACCCTGCAAAAGAGATTCCACATTGCTCGGCAAAGAACCGGTGAGATCGTTAGTACAAAGAAGGGCCTCCTTCTACATAAGTACTATAAGGGGCTGATGTAAAAGTAATGCTCTCTTGATCTCACTTTTTTTTTTTTGTAATGAAATTGTATTTTTCCTCTCTTGCACTCAACAAGGCCGTTACTCTCTCCTTTCCCTTCTCACTCTCTTTTTCGTATTTCTCTTTTCTTTTTCTTTCCTCTCAGTCTCGGCCTCTCTCTCTTTTTCTTTTCTCTTTTTGCTCGCTCTTTGCATTTTCAGTTGATCCTCAAGAACTTGTTTTGGAGTTAGTGGAACAAGTGATATGGGCTGCTTTTTAATGACGAAGGAGTACCTATTGGTGAATCCATCATGAGTGACTCGTCGATCGTACTGCCATGGTCGGCCCAATAGG
>JAFMPE010014219.1:0-16101 GCA_024759925.1 Ficus religiosa | reverse complement strand
TAGACTATCAGGTAATGAACATGCTTCTGACAAAAAAAAAAAAAAAACAAAAACAAAAACAAAAACAAAAACAAAAACAAAAACAAAAACCAAAAACAAAACAAAACAAAAAAACGTCTCTTGGTGGTGTAAAGAAAAGGATTAATTTTACTAATACCCCTAAATTATACATCCTATGTTATTTTATCCTTTAAAATTATCAAAATAGCTCAAAATGTCCCTTGATTTATATAAAACCATTTAAACCGTCCCATTCATCCATTTTTGTTTATAAAATCTACTAGATTGCTGATATGACATACATTTTAAATCAATCAAACATATTTAAAACTATAAATTCTTATTAGCAAAAAATCTTAACTACTAAAAAAAAAAAAAAAAACCAACTAATCTCTCTCACCTTCACCGCTCTCTCTCTCTCTCTCTCCCTCCCACCTTCCCTGCCTTTGCACTCATTGTCCACAATCGTCTACCCTCACGAACTTCGAGCCGCCGGACTGTTGTCCCTGCGAGCGCCACGAGAAATCCGTAGGTGGGTGGGGTGACGAGCGGACCTTTGTCTAGTGTTGCACCGCCGGTAACTGCGTTGCGCCGCCCAGTCGACAGCCCACCACCCACATCAACACGCCTCCCACAGTGTGCTCACCCTACTGCGGATCCCCCCAGTTGGCTGTGAAGTGCACACCAGGCGACATGGGGTTTTTTTTTTTTGGGTTCGCTGACTTTGTTTGGTTGGTTAGTTTGAGTTGAAATATTTTAGTTGTAATAGTAATTTTTGTTGATTTTTTAGATAAGACAAAAAACTTTTTCAGAAAAGACAAAAAACTTTTTGAAAAAAGGATAAAAATTTTAGTTTGAGTTGGTAGTTTGAACTACCAACCCAAACACCCCCGATCTTTTGCTTTTCCCCCTTTCTTGGAATGGTCCTTATGTAATTGATTGTAAGTACTTCTATGGGTTTTTTTTTTCTTGGAATGGTCCCACTTGACGTTGATTACTGGGGAGAGCATTTCTGGAGAGAGAGAACACGAGAGAGAAGAGGAGTGAGAGGTAAAAAATAAAAATAAATTTTATGGAGGTTAATTTGCTTTTTGTTAATTTTTTAATAATTATGGTTTATATGTTAAAAAAATTTATTTAATCTTGAATAACATACCACGTGAGCATTTCCGATTAATAGAAAAATGGAAGTAGACAGAATGGGTAATTTGAGCTATTTTGCATATATCAGGGGGCATTTTGAACGGTTTTGATAATTCATGGGGCAAAATAAAATAGAGTGCATAGTCTAGGGGGCAATTGTAAAATTAATCCTAAAGAAAAATAAATAAGTAAAAAGAATGGAGTATAATGCAGTAAATGATAAGTTGACATTCACCAATCAAATAAAATCATTGAAACTCAACAAGATATAGGTATATATTACATTTATTGTTTCACACGTGATAAGAAAACATTAATGTTAAAAAAGCTTTTAGAATGTTCGAAAGTATTTACAATATTTATTAGTGCAAACAACATCAATACTAAGATATGACGATTGAGTATTTATTTTATATGATTTTGAAAATGTCATATGTCTCTCAATCTTTACTATCTATTCATATATATAAATAAACATATATATATATATAAATTGGGCGTGAATTAAAAAAATAATGAATTCTACTATATTAAAAGATAAAAAATAATATTACGATTGATATTTTATGGATATGTAGTTGATATTTCTGTGAAAATTTTTGAAATTTTCTATGATTTTTTGTCATTTACTATTATAATTTTTTTACGAAAATCGATATTTCCGTAAAAAATCGATATTTACGGAAATTTTCATGGAAATTTTGTAGATATTCTACGGAAAATATTCGACATCCTTATTCCATGTCGGAACTTTCAAAATGTGAAAATTTCCATGAAAATATCAGTGTAAATGTCAATTTTTTAATCCTTGAGTATTATTCTTTATTGACAATGTATTTTCATCTTCTCTTTTTAAGATATCCAGAGGTTGCATACTTGGTAATCAATGATCATGCTTGATTTATAGGTTGTATACATCCAAATCAGCCTAATTTATAGAATTGTGCCTGAAAAAATACATATCTTTATTATTACCCCAACTATAATGGAGAAAAAAATAATAATAAAACTTAACCAGCTTCTAAGACAATATCTAAGCTTTTACTTGCCTATTTCCTACCTTCCAATAGAGATTTTGGCCATGACTAGTAACGGATCCAAAAATTTTTCTTAGTAAGGGGCACATAAGAGGATATAATTTTTACATTTAAAAAATGACTTTTATGTTTACCTCATTACACAGAAGAGGAAACAATTTTTTATGTTTAAAAAACAATGACTTTATATGGATAAAGAATTTAATAATTTTTATTTAATTTTGGTCAACATTTATAATTTTTAGGTGCAAACTCTTATATTTTGGAAGCATTCCAAAATTTGTTTTTGAACTTTATCTCAAATGTCAAAATTAAGATAAAAAATGAAAGTTTTTAGGCTAAAACAAGTTTAATACTTGTGCGTTGCACGAAAAAGGAAGAAAAAACAAAAATGAAAAAAATTGAGTAGTATATAATAAAAACAGTTGATTAAGATATAGATTATAATTACATTAAGTATATTTTTTTTAGTATTTAATATTGTAATATTAAAGTTCATACATTCGTGTTTATATTAAAATATCCAAATTATATATACAAACAAACATATATAGATATATGTTTACAAAAAAAAGTCTTGCAAATTAGATAGTTTTTGCTGAGATGTCGTCAACTATGTTTAATTTTCTTCAGCTTTTCTTCTAATATGTTATAATAGGGAACAAAAATTTGTTATTTTATATTTATGAACGAAATTGATGTAAGTATGATTACATAATATGTGATTATATACAATAGATTATCATACCTTGTTTCCTTCCGTTTTCTGGATGAATCAGTTGAAGATGTCTGTATTTCTGATACAGAATGTTGGTGTTGAGGGCTGAAATAATAATAAATTTATTTATATAATAGTGTTTTATTTATCTATATATATATTGAGTAAAGGAAATAAAAATTCAAGAAATTATGAATAGTAATATACCTTGATTTAATTTCTTCTGTTATGGGTTCGGTCAAATGGAGTTGCTTTTTTGCATTTTTTTTTTCTGGTTGTGATGTTTCTAGATCCAACGATGCTAGTGGTTGTGGGATATGTTGGGAGGATTTAGTTGGTGGTGCAGGCAATAACATTGGTGATTCATTATCGTCAAAAGTTTTAATAACTGTTGCATCAATAAAAGAACCTCTTGGATGAAACTTAATTGAAAATATTTTCAACATGCCTTTAAGTTGATCAGGGAGAGTGGGAATGATGTTTGGATTAGTGTACTCATCTTGTATTGTTAGTATGGAGCATGATTTATTTACCAGTGATTGAACAGTTTTTCTAAGCATTACAATATTCATTCCACCAGTGCCATCCTCGATTCGAGCATTGATTTTGTACCTGTTATAAATATAAAAAACTTAAATTTTATTTATTATTTAAAAGTATTTTATTTATTTTTTTTATAGTAAAAGTAAATAATATTAGCAGCTGACTGACATTGTTGCTAAATATGCGTGAGTATCGTACCACCATGAGGTTTTTGATTGTTTGACATGTTTGTAGTACCGTGGACAGGCATTGTAAAACCAACCTTGTTGCGCATTAAGTTCGGTGATTGTTGCTTTTGTAGTTAATTTTTTGTCCTGTTGTTTGAATATAAAATATTTAATAAATAAGATGTAACAAATAAATATTTACTTGATTTTGATATGGATCTAAGGCTTGGAGCTCCACTATTGTCATTATATTTATAATCTTTTGTTCTTCTAATATTATTGGTTTTTGGGTTGATGGAGCAATAAAGTTTATTCCTTGAATAGAATGACAGAACCTGTAAACAAATAATATATTAAATAATATAATTTTTTTTGGTAATTATTAAATATAAATTATGTTAATATTCTTGTAATAAATATTTATAATACTTTTTAAATTTTTTTTTTTTGCATTTAGCGATATCTGGTTCAAAATAACATAAAGTTGCAGAAGTGCTTGCTACATAAAGTCCACCTATATATTTATAGTTAATGAAATTAATAATTAAACATGTTTATTATTGTTATTAAACATAAATTTGTAGTATTTTGTATTCTATGTATACTTACTAAGATATTGTTTCACTGCCATGGTTGTAAAGGCGATTATTACTGGTTCAGATATTTTTTGAATTGTATTTTTATCAAAAGTTTCACCAATTTCTCCCCAAAGAGTTATATTCAGTGATTTCTCTCTGCAAAATATAAGGAATTTAAATTAATAATATATCAATAAAATAATTTAAATTTATTGAAAATATATTTATAATAATATATAATTTTTAATTACCTGATATTCTGAATTGTTAGGTTTCGTCTTTTAACCAGTCTGTTACCTATATTAAATTCTTCAATGCCTTTAACAGATATAAGACGACCAATGATATCTAGTATAATATTATAAATATAAAGTTATTATTTATTAATATTATTAATATTAATTTAATTTTTTAATTAATAAATATAGACATTGTAGATTATATATTATGTACCTGAACGAAGATCATTAATCTCAACTCTTGATGTTAATTGGTCGTACTTTGCAAAATTAAATTTATATCGAGGTATTTCCAGAATGTCTTCTTGAACTTCTTTGAAAATTATGGACCATGCAAATTGTAGCATTACTCTGTGTGGAACAATTTTATAACTTTGTTTGTTGTTTGAAATGAAGAAGTTACTGATTTCATATATGTTGCCCACTTGTATTGTATTTATAATGAAATTAGCATCTTTTGCAAGAACAAATCCATGTATTGCTTCATCATGTAAAAAATATATAACAAATTTCTATTATTTATAAATTGATTAATAATATAAATTGTTTATTATTATTAAATAAAATTTTCATAAAATATAAATGTAATTACTTGTTCATCTACTAATAAGCAGTCAACACTTATTAAACGATCAGTATTGTAATCTGTATTCCTCCATAAGCGACAAACTCGTGCACGGATTGTGTCGTATGGTTCTCTTGGTTTTAGTATTCGCAGTAGACTGAGCATGTTCTATAGATAATAAAAATATATAAACACATTTATTAAAAAATTGATAAACTAAATTTGGAAGCTAAAATTTATGACAATTGTTTGATAATATCATTAATCAAAGAAAGTTTATATTTATTAAATATTAATTTTTTTCATAGATTAATAATTTTGATTAATCTTATGTAATATTTCTTTGTAGACAATATTTTTAATATGATTTGAATATTTATTAATTTAATCATGTATTAAAATATGTAAACCTTTTGGTAATGTTACTTTAGATAGTGCAACATATAAATGTCCATGACTAAAAATTTCGTTTTCTAAATAGAATCCAACTTTATTTAATGATTGGCTTTGAATTTTGTTTATTGTCATGGCATAACACACTTTTAAAGGGAATTGTCGTCTTTTTAATATAAAAGGATATTTAGATTCATCTATAGTCATTTCTATTTTTGGTATATAAACCTTTTCACTTATGTCGTTAGAATTAATAATATGACCTTCAACAATTCTATTTGTTAGTTGTGTTATGATAAGTCTTGTATCATTACATAATCCTATTGATTGGTTAATATTTCGTATTAACATAACAGGAATTCTAATTTTTAATTGTAATTCACGTGAAGGTAATCCATTAAAATTAAGTGTGTGCAAAAATTCAGAAGGATATAAAATATTTAGTTCATCAAGATTTCCAGATGATGATAAAATAATATCATAATTATAATAAATTTTTGTTTCTGTGGGTACTAAACTTAATAAGTATTTATTTATTGCATCAATTGTTGTATTTCTAGGTGTAATGATTGCTCTTTGTTTTAAATAATCAATATTGTTAAAATTATCAAAAAAAAAAAATTTCATATATTGTGATAGAAATACATTCAATAGAGTTTGTATCATATGAGATTATATATTTTTCTGGTATTTTAATCTATGTAGCATCTTCATTTTTGGTATCTTTGATTCCATTTGCTGTTCCATTACCAATATTTAAAATCCATTCAGAAAAGTTGCTAATTTCTATTTGTTCATCAATATAGCAATTAAGGATTTTTAATCGCATATTTTCTGTTAAAGTAAGTATTCGGAACTATGGCCAAAGGTAAGAATTGTTTATAGTTACATTAATTATATTTTCTTTTATTCCATTTGAAATAACTGATAATATTTGTCTAAGGTCACCACCTAATATAACTGTCATTCCTCCAAAAGAATGATTAAAGTCATTTCTTAAATCTTGCAGTGCTTTATCTAAAGCTTCAAAACAATATTTATTTGTCATAGGTGATTCATCCCATAAAATTAATGTTGTTTTATCAATTAATTTTGCTAGTTGGGTATATTTTTTTATTTGGCAAGTTGCAAGTTTATTAAGTGAAAGTGATATGTGAAATCTTGAATATGTGGTTCAACCTTTTGGTAATAATAATGATACTATACCAGATGATGCTACAGTTAATACAATTTCACCATTTGGTCTAATTTTACTAATAATTGCCTTCCATAAATATGTTTTTCCTGTACCGCCATAGCTATATATAAAGAATAAATTATTTTATTTATTTTTTATTACTTCTAGAATCTGATTATAAATAAATTGTTGTTCTTGATTTAGATTTTGTACTAAGTTGAAATTTTCTTCTTTCAATTTATCTTTATTGTAATTAAGTTCTTTTTTTAAAAGATTATTATTTAAATATTCAATTAATGATCCAGTAGGAAGTGAAAGATTATAATATGATAAAGAAGATGAATTTAAATTTAATAATTTTTTTAATTCATACAATTCAAATCAAAATCTGGGTTGTTAAATAAGACTTTTATTTTGTATAAAATATCATCACACATTAATTTTCAATGTCTTTGTAAAAATTTTATTAGATCAAAAATATTGCAAAGTAACAGTATTGTAATAAAAAGTTGACGAAGTTGTGTATATGTTGACCAGAATGATACTTCTTTTATTGATTCGTCCCCATTCTTTATCATCTCCTAATAAACCTAGTGCATGACAGGCTGTTTGATTTGTGGGATAAATAATATTATTTACTGTTCGAAGTGATTCATAACTTGTTGAACCTTTTTGATGATTTAATAATAATTTTAAGTAGTATAATTCACCAGAACTTGGATGGATATAAAATGTTCGTCCTATAGTATGTCCATTTTGTCTATGAGTCCAAATCTTATTTTTATTATTCCAAATGAATTTTATTGGAAATTCTGTATAGGTAAGTTGTCTAGCATTTTCATTAGTTTTATTAATTTCCATCCATTCTGTTAATGTTGTTTTTTGAATCTGTGGTTGTTGTATTATATTTCGTAATTGTTGATTTTTATAAAATGTAATATTTTGCATATTTGGTAGATATGTAGAAAGACGTTGAATAGCTAGATTTCTAGGATGACTTGAATATCTAAATATTCTCATAAGGTGTAATATATCGACAATTAAGATAAACTTTTATTTCATCAGCTTATTTATAATTTATTGTTTTATTATTTTCAGTAATAATATTATATTCAATAACAGCCCTTATTCGATCTGGACCTTTTGTTAAGTATTTAAATAAATATTTAATGAGCATAGATTGAGAACAAATTTCGACATTAATATGTGCACAATATTTTAAGCATAAAGTTCTATTAAAAGGAACAACATATCTATTATCAAGTTTTATTCCTTCTTTAATAATATTAAAATCTGTATCTCTATGACGATAATTTACGAAACCATTTTCTTCTATAGTTGTTTCATTTTTTATTTGTTTTAGAATTTTCTTTGAATATTTTGAATTTTTCATACATGGTGCAAATGTTTTTGCATATCCACATGGTTCATGTATCATATATTCAGTTATAAGTTTATAGCATAAAGGATCGATTATTGGGTTTAGAATTTCTGCGGAAATAATTTTATCAATTTGTATTGGATAATGGCATTTATGTTCAGGGTATAACCAAAATAACATATGACAATGGGGTAAACCATGTTTTTGAAATTCTATTATATATAAATCTACAGTTGAAAAAAAAAAAGTTAGAAAAATATCAATGTTAGTTTTTTTGTTTTTTTTTTTGTTTTTGCATTAAGTAATTAAACAAGATACTGTTTCATCTAACATTGTAAACATTGTAAGTAATTTTTTAATTATTGTTTCATTTAAATTATTATTATTTGGAGCTGTGGCAATTCTATTTTGTATTTCATGTTCTATATCATAAATATATAATTGTACAAATCTTAGAGGATTATTATTAGTTGGAACTAAAGAACCAATTAGATGATGTATTTGACCACTGATATTAAAAATATATAGTGCTGTTGAATTGTTAATATTTGATTGAATGTTTGCTCCAAATGAAGTAAAAGAAAACATCAAATTATATATTCTAATATTTTTTCTAAAATTCGAACTTAAAGGTCCAGTATAATAATCTAATAATTGATCTAAAATTGGTGGTTTTTTTTTTTTTTTTTACTTAAAGGAATGTTAATTTTTCCATTTTGATAGTACAAAAAATACTTTGGTGGATTTGTATTTTGTATTTGTTCATTTTTCCAGAATAATGCTTGACAATATTAACATACATAATTACAATCTCCAATATCTATATATTCATTTTTTTGACGTAAATAAAAAAAATTGTGTGAAAAAGGAAAAGGGAAAATTTTGAAAATGTTAGTAAAAAATTTTGTTGAAAATAATAAATATATGAAAAATAATTTTTTTTAAAATAATAAAATTACCTTGTTCAGTTGATGGTGAATTGTAAAATGTTAAAAATAGATTTGATGTTTCTTCATTCCTGTTTTCTTCAAACTAATTATTTGAAGAATATATATTTATTGATGTAGATGCTGCATTATTATTTACGTAATTTTGATTCTTCTGATGTTTCGATTACCTTAAATAGTTATAATTTTTTTTCCGCATTTTCATTCATTGTTGATTACCTTTTTTTGTTACACAAAAAGAAAAATAACAACATGAAATATTGTTAAAAAATAGAAATTATACATATAAATGTAAAATTTTTTTTTATTTACTAATTTATTTAGTAAAAAAAATAGGGACTCAAGTAATAAAAAAAATTCACGGAACAAATATTAAGATAAAATATTAGGCATCAAATTTATTTCCCTTATAACAAAATAGGATAATTTTTTTAATTAAAAAAGTACAAATAATAAATAAAATTAAAAAGACTTGAAAAAATTAAAGGGATAACAAAGTTGCTGAGTAAATTTAATAAAATAAAACCAATTAAATTAACAAATAAACGTAAAAATGAATATAAATTAAAATTAATAACAAACAAATGTATTATTCTATTTTTTTTTTTGGGTTAAATTTTTGATAATTCAAGACTTTAAAATTTTCACATATTATTTAACGTGTACAGTTTTATTTTTTATAATTAGAAAATATTTAATAAAATATAATTTTTTTATCTTATCACTTTTTTTTGTCTATCTTTATTCTTTCTTTTTATTGTAAATTTATACGGCTTTTATATTGACAAATTTTTATAATTTATTTTCTGAATTTGCTATTTTAAATTGATTTTTAATTTTTAATATTATAATTTAATTATGTTGATTTATTTTTTAAGTATATGAAAACGTTTTTTGTTTTTTGTTTTTGTTTTTTTGTGTGTAAATTATTAATAGATAGATGACCTATATTTTTTTTTGTTTGTATTTTTTTATTACTGTCATCATGTCTATTTAATTTTAATTCTTGAAAGTCTCTGAATATGAATTATATGATTAGTTAAATATACGTAGCAAATTCATATTTTTATATAATAAATTGTTTGAATTTGGACTTATATATTTTTGTTTATTTTTTTAAATTTGTTGTTAATTTTATTTTACAACACATGTTATATCATTAAGACCAAAAATTTGACGAATATTAAGGAAGTATATAAACAAATATGATATTTTATTTGGTTAAATTTAGTTAATTATAATTTATGATATCTAATAAAGATATTAATTTGCACTTTAATTTTCTAAGTTTTTTTTTTTAATAGAAGTTGTATTCATTAGATGAAACAATAACAAACCTAAGTCATTTATGTTGTTTATAAACTATCAATTTTTTGTAATACAAATTCAAACTAACTAAAAATGCATATGGAAGAAAATATCTAATATTACATTATCAGATTACATAATACAGAAAAAAAAAATTACAATAAAATTTACAATAGTTGCTAACTGTAAAAACAATTCTATACAAAAATGATGATAATAAATATAAACATCTTAAAAACTTGATAAAAAGTAAGATAAACTCCCGGGTAATAAAAATATGGAAAATTTTTTTTTATCAAGTTACAGAAAGAAAAAATAAGAGAAAATAATAATAAAATAGTAAAATAATAACCCGCCCCCCCCCCCCCCCCCCCCCCAAAAAAAAAAAAAAAAACCTATAACATAACCAACCTCATATAGTAATTTAAATAAACAATTTAATATATACATAACATAGCAAATGTTCTTAAAATTTTAAATAAAAATTTTGTAGAAAAATAAAGAAAAAACTAAGAATTATTAGATCAAGCTCAGATATCTTATATGATAAGAATATCTGTAAAGAATAATTAAATTATAATTCAACTTCGTCTTTTGGTAGCTACCAAGTTTGGGAATCTGTAGTAGGGAAAAAAATTAATAGGAAGAAAGAAAGAATGGTAGACAGAGAGAAGAAAAGAATGAGAGAAGACTAAACAGTAAAAAGTGGTAGTGAAAAATAAGAAACAACTAGTATAGATAATATAGAAAACCAAAAGGTAAGATTAAGAGAGTATAAAAAAAAAAAAAAAAAAAGATGAGATAGAGAACGACAGAGGGCCAAAAAAATGAGAGGAGAGTAAATATTAAATCAACTAAACAAAATACTAACATTTTTAATACTATTTTGTTTTCCAAAGAATAAAAACATCCTAACTCCCAAGCATCCACAGCAACTATAAAGGCTGTCAAATAATATGTATTACTTATTCATGATATTCTATCAATAATATCATATTCAGCAATATATACCAAATTAACTAAAATATTTGGTATATCATTATTACATATCTAAACTGAGATCATCTAGCAAGTTACCTATTTTTTTACAAAAATTCTTTTAAAAAACATTTACAGTATCAGGGGGAAAAAAAAAGAAGAAAAAACAGGGGGGAAAAAAACCGGGAAACAAAAACAGGAAAAAGCAAAGAACACTTATCAGAACAATACTCATCAAATAGCATCACACAACTATAAATACTAAACTTTTATAAACCATATATAAAGAAGAATATATTTAACATAAAATAGGGGAAAACAATTAACACAATAACAAAATTATAAACTCTACAATATCATTATAATAGTAATAACAATAATCATAACTGAAAAAATGAAAAGTTCAAAAATATTAAAGAAATAGCAAAAAGAAAAACAAACAAATATAAAAATAAACAAAGAAACCAATTATTATTATAAAACAGAGGGTTAAGAATTAAAAGAATAATTTATCATAGTACAATAAAATAACAATCAATAATTAAGATACATAAATAAGAGTAGTACCTAAATAAAAACAGCAAGTTTGCGCAAAAATGAATATCCCAAAATGATTAGTCTTCAGAAGGTAAGAAAGAGTACAATAAAACTTTGCAAGTAAGAAATAAAGGAGGTTCAAACCAGAGCAATTAAGAGAGTGGTAAGAAAAGAGTAATGGTAAACTGTGAAAACAATGAAATAAATGAGAGAAAAAGTTATCTGTACAAAATATTTTAAGGAAAAGAACTAATAAAAATTAAAAAAAAAAAAAAAGAGTCGGTGAACAACAGAAAGACTATCTGAACCAATACACATTCACACACAAAACAGATCACACAATTAAAACAAATCAGAAGCATTAATGACAAAGTTATATATCTTAGTCAAAGCAATCATTACAGTGTAAATAACAGGTTTATAGCCAATAACAAAATTACAGCTAAAAGAAAATAATTTATAAACATTAAATGTGTAACACAGATCAGCAATAAAGAGATTAAAATATCTGACCATAGAAAGAAATGGATGAATAATCCAGAAGATTAAATAATGGGAAAGATTAACAATCCATTGAAATCTAACTAAAAGATAAAATATAGTTATGAAATATAATAAGAAATTATAGAAGCGAAAAATAAGTAAACAAATTTCAGCCATAAAATAAAAAAAAATTACCCAGGGGATAAAAACCAAAAAAAAAAAAAAATACAAACATCAGAAACAAAAAGTCTTCAATATCTCTGTTAGCACTCCCAATCAGCCACTTTAGTAGCATTACCACTGCAATATACAAAAACAAATTAACAAATAACAAATTTCAAAATTAATTTATATTACATCTAAGAAGGGGAAAAAAAAAAAAAAGGGAAAAAAGTTACTTAAATAAATGGAAGGAAAACAAAAACATACATTTTTTTTTTCTATAAATTTATTTTAGCAAGAATAATAAAAAAAACCCTCAAATCAAAATTTAAGGTTTGGATAAAACAAACACAAAGATGGGGACAAAAAATTATGGCATCAACAGAGAAGAAGATGCAAACGATAGGGTAAGCAACGAAGCTTAAAAAAAAAAAATCTAAAAGTTAGAATTCGGAAACCATGAATCCAAAAATTCACATGATAGAAAAAGCATAAAAAAAACATGCAACTGCTAAAAAAATTAACTAAGAAAATCGGGAGTAAAAAGGACAACAAAATCAGAAATATTTTTCTTCCACTATACACATACACAGAATGAAGGAAAAAAAAAAACCGAAAGCCCCCCCCCCCACCCCCCACCCCACCCCCCCCACAAAAAACAAACAAACAAAAACAAAAACCGGCCCCCCCCCCCCCCCCCCCCCCCCCCAAAAAAAAAAAAAAGAGCCCAAAAAAATTACAAAATAGTGAAAAAAAAAAGGAAAAATTTTTCCCAACAAAACAAATAACAAAACCTAAAACTCTAAAACAAAAATCATACAACAACAAAATAACAAAAAAATAATACACACCTAAAAAAAAAAAACCTAAAATCAAATCCTAAAAATGCAACAAAACAAACCCACTGAAAAAAAAAATGAAGATAGACAATCGGTGAAGACAGTAACAAAAACCCAAAAAAAAAAAAAAAAATTATAAACACCCTAAAAAAAAAAACCCTAAAATCAAACCCTAAAAATCCAAAACAACAAACCCACGGAGGAAAAAAAAGAGAGAGAGAGGATCGATGAACACAATAATCAAAACCAAAACCTAGGGTTTGAAAACCCTGAATGCATAAAATTTGAAGAGAGAGAGAGAGCAGCGGAGAATCGATCAACACACCAACAAAAACCAAAAAATAAAAAATAATAATACACACCGAAAAAATAAAAAAAAAACCCCCCAAAATCAAACCCTAAAAATTTGACAAAACAAATCCACTGGGGGAAAAAAAAAAAAAAAACAAAAATGGGGAGAGGATTGGTAAGCACAACCACAAAAACCAAGAGCTAGGGTCTGAAAATCCAAAATGCATAAAAAAAAAAAAAACCCTAAAATAAAATGCTAAAAATCCGAGAAAACAAACCCACTGGGGAAAAAAAATGGAAAAAAAAAAAAGAGAAAGAATCAGTAAACATATCAACAAAAACCAAAACGTAGGGTTTGAAAACCCAAAATGCAAGAATCTAAAGAGAAAGAGAGAGCATCCGAGAGAGGAAAAAGGAAAGAGAAATGAGCATTGAGGAGACAAACACAAAATGAAGAGAGGGGCGGTGGCAAGAGCAAGAGGATGACAACATAGGGTTTGGAGAGCCAAAAAAATCTAAAGAGAGAGAGAGCAGTGGAGAGGAAAAAACGGAAAGAGGAAGAATAGTGAAGAGGCAGACACCAAATGAGAAGAGGGGCGGCAGCAAGAGGAAGAGAAACCACACATAGGGTTTCAAAGGCAAAAACGGGAAATTACTATACACTCCATAACCGGTACACACAAAAAAAGGGGGCAAAAATGTCCGGACAATGCAAAAAGGGCAAAACCGGTAACTCACTGTGCAACTCGGGAAAGGGCAAAGGATTTGAAGGATGAAAGCGCCATTTTACTGTATAATTTACTGTTCAATAAACAGTAAAAGTTTACATCCTTTTAGTATATTAAGTAATGTGTTATAAATTATTTTCATTTTTTTAAAACTAAAATTAAGTTTCACTTTTATTTTTTTCACACTAATATTTTTTTTTTCCTTTTGAGATGAATACTCTTTCTAATAAATAAAAAATTATACGCATTAATATTCTGGATGTTAATAATTATGAAGTCATTTTCTTTGAAAATAGAGAAATTAAAAAAAAAAAAAAGAATGTAGATAAAGAATATTGGAAGAATTAATAAGAATCCAAAGTGGTTATGATAGTAAAATGTAAAAAATAATATAAGTTTAGTTATGGTTTTAAAATATAAAATGTAATTCAGTTGTTAAGTTGGGGTTTTGGGTATATTTTTAAAAAAACTTTTTGAGTTAGAATACATTAAACTATTAAGAGAAATATTGAAGTCTTTTTGAAATTTTAAAAACTTGCGTTGGGGGGGGGGGGGGGGGGGGGGGTGTGTGGAGGGGTGTGCCCCCACTGGCCCCTGAATCCGTGTCTAGCCATGACTACCACTTTTCAAGGGAGAATGAATTAAAAATATTTTTATAGTAAATAATTAAAAGTAAACAACATAAAGTAGAAATATTGGAGTAAATAGTCGCAAATAGTAAATTTACAAGAAAAATGATTTATTTATTTTTAATAAATAGATAATTTATATAGAAAAATATACTATTTACTTATAATGAATTAGGAACTTTAATGATCAATGTATTCAGTTTTTCATTTTTTGTTCTTGGAATTAAGTTCAGTGATGTTTATAGGGAGGCTAATAAAGCAGTCCATAATTTGGCTTCTTTGCTCTTAGAATGGATGATGAATTAATATTGTCGGAGGAAATTGCTCCACCACTAGAATATAATATTGTATTCGAATCTTCATCTCACTAACAAATATTAAACCAACCAAAAAAAAGGGAAAAAAAAAAAAAAGAAAACACAAATGAAGGGAAAAAAAAAAAAAAAAAACTGCAGAGGAAGGAAAAGAAAAACGGGGAAGAAAAAAGAGAAGGCAGAGAGACACAATAAAGAGTGGTTTAAAAAAAAAAAAAAAATCAAACCCTATTTGATCTGTTGAACTGGTCATGATTATGTTGCAAAATATAAAAGAAACTTCGTGTAGTGAACAACTTTTTATTAATTCTATTAATATTAACCAAATCAGGACTTGGAAAGTATGTGTAGAACCAGAAAAAGCTACAATGAGAAGCAACATAAACCCAGAGAAGTAAGTGTTGATACACATATGCTCTGCATATTCTTTTCACATGAACAAAGATTGTAGAGCTGCAGAATTGAAGGAAAACCAGAGTAGCCGTGCGGAGTGATCAGCCGCCTATCCGTGGTGGACATCAAAGATGCATAACCTGTCATGATGAACAATGTTAAAAGGAATGATGTTAACAAAGATTTTAATCTGAAATCAAGAAAAACGTTAAAAAAAAATTTTGGTCATGTTATCACAATTTCAGCTTTCCTTCGCACCGTTGAGACACGAAAACAAAACATCATGGAAGAATCTAGGGAGCAGAATCGGTCACGATCCGAAGTCCTGTTATAATGCTACGAATATAACCGCATACTGCCTCGTTTGTAGAGGATTCAAAACAAAAATAATGTCTGTAACGACCCGCCAAGCACAGGCCGTTACCTTACATACATACTTACTTACATACATAAATACTTAGCAAAATGCAGCGGAAATTTTTTTTTTTTTTTTTTTATACATTAATTATAAACATGCAGTTTATAACGTGGGTCTTAATCAAAACATTCAC
>JAFMPE010014163.1:0-10284 GCA_024759925.1 Ficus religiosa | reverse complement strand
CACCCTCCACCGGAGTTCATGGATCTGGGTCCCCCTCCCCCTCCTTTACTTATTCGCCGCTGTCAGCCTCCCTTTCCCCTGAAGTTGGCCGATCTGGGTCCCCCTTGCATCTTCGCTGCCGTCCACCACCACCCCCTCCCCAGGAGTTCGTCGATCTGGTTTTCAGAAATGAAGATAGATATAGGAGAGATAGAGAGAGAGAATATGGAGAATGGATAATGGAAAAAAAAAAAATTTTGTTTTTATGATTTTTTTTATTTTTGTTAATTAATTATTCTTAAATTACAAAAGTATCCTTGTAAATTAGATCACATGCATTGCACATGGCTCATTTCGTTAGAAATTTAACGGATGTGGATGGAAATGACTAAATCGTCATCTTTTTAAAGAGTTTAGGGTCAACACGGCCAAAAAATAGAAAAGAACATGGACCAAAGTGTCATATCTTAAAGAGTTCATAGACCATTTAGGCCAATTACTCAATAAAAAATAGAAAAACTTTTTGGTTATTGGATAATTTTTAATTTGGTTAATCTATCAGTTTCATTGGAAACTAACAACTTGGCGATTGTCAACACTGATGTACTGGCCAATATGATCGTGCTTCTAAGTTGTAAAGAAAAAATCTTTCATTTTGGTAGTCTCTGAGAGCAGACCAAAAAAAAAGGGATTATTAGAAAGTGTTATTAAGCAAAGTTTCATAAACACCAATGTGATGCAGGAGTGACGCAACTATTCCTCCCAAAAGTTGTAACTGATGAGAGAAGTGTAATCAACTTCTTTAAACATCACCAAGGTTCGGGGATCTAACCAAGTACTATCCATTTGGGCCCTTACGTCGAGGAGTCCCTTACGAATCCATAGGCGTACCTAACAGACAGGCTTAGGCACTTCTTCGAGACTCAAGTCACATAGGCCACCTTCTAAGTTGAAGTATACTCCTGTATCACAATGTCTCAAAAGATTTGTTAACAGAAGTCTGTGAAATTAAAATCAAGCCTAGAGAACGATCAAGACGTACGATACTCATAGTAAAACTTGATTTAGGGGGCTAATCAATAAGCAAGCTACACATCTTTCGTTTCTATTCTTGTCTTTCAAGAAATTCAACTTCATAATTGATACAAACCCCACCAACTTATGACGAAACCCATAATCTAAGAAGTTTCCAATATCGTCTCTACGTTCAGGTTCGATTGGAAAAACCGCGACCCGTTACCTATATAGAGGTAAGAACCTTGGTATGGTGAAGACGCTACAATCAATTATGGAAGGATTAATTGATAAGTCATTGGTGAACGCCACGGAAAATTCTGATAAGTTCTAATAGTTTTTCAAAGAACTAAAGAGAAAATACGCTCACAATTACTGAATAATGATCTGAATTTTACTATCACTTAGTCGTCTATTAATAGGCTAAATATTACAAAGAAAGTTCCTAAAGTAGTTACCTTAATTAAGGCTAAAATCTGGTAATATTCTTACTTGTCTAAAAAGAAACAATTAGCCCTTTAATTGGTTGATTACACGCCTAAAATAGAAGGGGAAAAAAAAAAAAAGGAAACTTGAGTGTTTTAAATGGCTTTGTTATCAGCCAATCACGCCCATAAAATTCAAAAGCTTAGACAAATAAAAGGAAAGTAAATATCTTGACATGCAAGCTTTACAATCAGACCTTAAAGTACTCCTAAACTTGCCAATTTTACTTGCTGAAATTAAGCTTAACTTTGGCTGAATTCTTCTGGAATTCTTCTAGAACTTGAATCATGCTTGTTAAGGGCTGGTCAACTTGTTCATCTCCCTCGATAGGCCTCCATATGCATGCTTGAGGCCAAATCCCTCGAATCAGCCCATTTAACATATTTTGGAATTTCTTGACCCATCTCCTTGTAACCGGTCCAATAGGAACTTGAATAGGATCCGCATTCCATGCTCTCATACCAGCCATGTCCTCATCAATGGTCTTCATCACATGATTGAATTTTCATTCATTTCAGTTACTCATAACAAGCATCATCATTAGTGATTTGAAGTCAAGCTACAACAATTTCAAGAGCTCGCCTCCGGTTCTGTAGAACACCTAAAGCATCTCAATCAAAAACAAAAATTTTAAAAAAATGAAAAAAGAAGGAAAAATGAAAAGTAAATGTAAAATCTTCACTAGCACAACAATAATTTCAACTTCTCTCCGGTGCTTTGGACGCGGCAGACACAAGCTTTGCCAAAGCTGTGATTCCGGAGCTGTACGCAACATAGGTAGCATAGACGCTCACAGCTTTTCTGCAGCTTAAGAAATAAACAAAGTGAGAGGCTCGGTAAAAAAATAGTGGGAAAGAGAGGAAAAAAAAAAAAAAAAAACGATACGGCAAGAACAATATAAAGTTACGTGAGCATGCATGGAGTTTATTTTGTGTCTTGTGCATGTGAAGCTGTTCTTAAGCTATTTTGAAAATGAAATTGAGCTCTAGAATAGAAGTTCGAAATGACCTAGTTATCAAGTTAAGTTTGTTTTTCTGAAGTTTTTGAGCATGTGAAGCAGCTCTGAAGCTTTTGGAAATCAAACTTGTGGTATAAATAAAATCTCGAAGCTGATATAAAATGAGCGAGAATTAAAATAAGACACAAACAAAGCGACTAGATGCATAGCAATTTGAGATTTACTTTGCATTTTAAAACTTTCAAGAAAGTTTCTCAACTTTATAAACCAAAACCACCCGGAACAGAGTGAAGAGCCGTCCAACAAGTGAAGTTTGGCGTCAAGATAACCAGAGCAGTATCTAAAAGTGGAGCAGTGAAAAATGCGACCACGGTATCGAAAGAACTGCAGGTTCGGAGTGTTGATCTCAGTCTCGGACAAGCTCCAGCGGCCATTAAACCTTAAGCTCTTGAGATTGGTGTGAGATATCTGAATACTATTTCTAGCAATCCTAGAGTCGGAGTTGTTCAGAGTTAGATTCTCCAAGAGTGGAAGTTGCGAAATGAACTCGTCAATCGCCCACGCTGTATTGAAATTGCAACCGATACACAAACTTTATAGGGATTTACAATTCAGGAAGCTAACACTGTCAGGGGGGTCAGACATCTGGTAATAAGAGAAATGTTGGAGATTCGCGGCATCAATCAAAAACGTCTGGGGCCAATCCTTACCAACAGTGACAACCGTTGTTCTGAGGTTGGGGCAAGAAACACGGAGCTCGTTGAAAACCGATGCAGAATCTCAATGCTAAAAATCTCAGCGTAAGGGAAGCGGGACAGCAGATTCTCGAAACTATCCTTTTCTATGATCATCGAACGGAGATAAAGCGTTGACAGAGAAGATATCACCGGTAATGATAATGAATTCGGAATGTTAAACTCGAAACGTCCAAGAGACAAAGTACGGAGCAAATTGCATGTGAAAAGTACCGGCAACAGAAAACATGCATCGGCGACTGTCAAAGGTTCTAATTCTCAGTTATAGAATTCTACCACCTTGACAGCACGACTAGCGGCAGTGGCGAGGACCTGGTTGAGGCGATAGACGCATCCCCCGTCGGCGATGTGGGTATGGAGCCATAACCGCTCCACGTTGACTTGGTTGTCGCAGCGATCGCGCCAGAGTGCCAAAGAGGTGCCGACGTAGTTGAAGAAATCCTCATTCTTGAATGGCACGGCATTGTCGTCGAAGAAGAAGACCAAATACGAAATCCAGGCCGAACGCCATTGCCTTGACAACGCAGAAGCTCGAATGGCGTCTTTTCTACTGAGAAAAGAAAAGATTTTGTGAATGACCTCCTCTGGCAACTCAAGCTTCGATGTTCCATCCATGATCGGACCATCATTTTCCATGGCAACGGCGAAGCTCCAAGCTGTGTTTAGCAGAGATTTCGAGTTCTTTGCTATTAAAGAACAACAAGATTTAGAGAGAGAAAGTAGAAAGAATGCAGAGAAAACAGAAATTTAATTACAAGAAGAGAAGATAGTGACACAAATAACTAATCTTGTAAGAAGACTCTAATCTTCATAACGGACTCGGGAGCTACAAGTCTAACTAACTTCTTCACTCTAACTTAACTGACTCGGATGTTAATCCAACAAACTATAATCTTCATACCATGACCCTCCATGTTCTTCGTAGTGTTGTTGACCCATGTAGTATTATTATACTTAATTTAAGTCAAATTAAATTACTGAGTGATTTTAATTATGTACATTGGAATCATAAATCTCGTGTACCAATATTTTATTTCTATCACTTTGCTACGATATTTTTAATTATCTTTTCAAAAAAAAAAATCCCACATTAATTATAGGTTTTGAAGTATCAAAAAAAATATATCCCCATAATAATTGTAGGTTTACTATGACAGCTTGATAAAATGACCATGAACTCTTAAAAATGATACAAAAAAATCTTTTTAATGGACTCTGTGTTATTAACAAATTGACTTAATTAATCAATCCGTTCCTAAACTATTCTATTTGGGATATTTTGATCTCATTCTTCTTGTAGTCAAAACCTCAATCTTTATCGAATTTACTAAATAGCATTAATAACAGAAAACAAAATAAAAAAATCCTTAAAATAGAAAAATAAATTAGAAATTTAAAAAATCTCCCACTCTTTCTCTCTCCTCTCTCCTTCCCTTTCTCTTGGTTTCTTTTTCTGATTTCTTTTAGCAAAAAAAGAAAAGAAAAGAAAAGAAAAGAAATCATAGATTTAAATGAAAATTCCTTAAACAAGCATAAAAATAATAATTAAAAAAAAAAAAAAACTTGATTTGGGGGGCTAGTCAATAAAGCAAGCAATCCATCTTTAATTTCTATTCATTTTTTTTCAAGAGCTTCAACTTCATAGTCTTCACATGATTGAAATTTTCATTCATTTCAGTTACTCATAACAAGCATCATCATGACTGATTTGAAATCGAGCTATAACAGTTTCAAGAGCTCGCCACTGGTTCTCTACTACTCAGCTCAACAAGAAAACTGACACCTCAAGTATTTGTATGTTCTCAATCCGGAAAAAAAAATGACACTAAAGTTTATGTAAGATCATGAACTGATCTCCATAAGCAGAAAACCATATTTTCAACTTCTCTTCAGTGCTTCAGACACGGCACACACAGGTTTTTGCCAAAGTTGTGATCACAGGGCTCTATGCAACAATATAGGCAGCACAGACGTTCGTACGTTGACTGCAGCTTAAGCAATAAACAAAGTAAGATTCTGTTTCTACAGGCAACAAATATTCATAATAATATCTAAAAATAAAATAAAATCGAAGTTCATGAGGAAAAAGACAGTGAGAAAAATACAAAGTTACGTGACTGGGAGTTCATTTTGTTTTTCATGCATGTGAAGATGCCGTTAAGCTACTATCAAAATCAAATTGAGCTCTGAAATAGAAGATCAAATTGATCTAGTCATCGAGTTAATTTTGTTTCTCCTCTTGAGTTTCTCAGCATTTGAAGCAACTCCTAAGTTTTTGGAAATCAAAATTGTACCACTAACTATATGACTACAGAAAGTTCTACACTACAATATTGTGCCACAACAATATATAAAATACTATCACAAATAGGGAAAAACAACTGTCGTGTAAACTTTCTGAAAAAAAAAAAAAAAAAAATCTAAAATTTGAATTTTTGGGCTTTGAAAACTATCACCATATCTTAACCAAAAAAAAAAGGAAAAAAAAAAAAAGAAAATAGATTCGACGATGGTTTTTAGCGTGTAAACTTTCTAAAAAAAAAAATTTTTTTAATTTGAATTTTTGGGCTTTGAAATTTGTGCATAAACCCTTTACTTATAAATTCACTTTTCTCATCTATTCTCATCATTTTCATCTCTCTCCCTCTCAACTACTCAAAGATTTCGCCTACCCACTCTCTCTTTCACCTGCCGACAGCTCTGCCGCCCTCCCCTCTCTATCATTCTCCCGCTGATGCCGACGACACCTTCCCCTCTATCTCATTCTCCCGCCAACGCCGCTGCCACCCTCCCTTCTCTCTTATTCCCCTGTCGCCCTCAACACCTCCCTCCCTTCTCTCTTCTTTTTCCACCACCACCACCACCCTCTCTTCCCATCAAGGCCATGACTCTTTTGCAGCAAAGAAAAGCAAGGTAACTTTCATATTATTCAATTTCTTGTTTTCCAACAATAATATAAACACACAATTTTTTAGTAACTTGCTTGGAGTGTAATTTGTGTATTTATTGTTATTCAATTTTTTTTTTTTTTTTTTTTGCTCTTTGTAGACGAATCATTTGTGCAATTTTTTGGCTGTTTAAGATCTTTGTAGACTAAATTCTGTGTATTTTTTTTCCGCCCACCACTTGCTCAATGAAATGTCAAGATAGAATTTCATTTGGTTAATCATATGGAATTTGTTTCCAAGTGTTTTTATACATATTTTTTTAGGGCATTCTTGCATTTGCAGGGACAATTTGTAGAATTATTAATATACAAGCAAAAGAGTGGTGCTTTAATTACATAGATTTAGTGTAGTATGCTTGGATTTTTTAACATTCTTGGTGAATGTGAATTTGATTTGATTAAATTGGACCGATTATTTGTTTGTTTTGTGTATGTATGTTGCAATGAATATAAGTGAGTGTTGCAATAAAAAAATGACACAAAATAGAGCTAGAGTATGTAAAAAGGGAAGACCACAAAGATGAGACCCATTGAATCCCAATGCCGATGGTAAACAAAGGGCAACTTTGATGAAATGAGTCCATATAGTAAGGAAAAGAGGTGAACGAATTCAAGTCATATTTGACAAGAAAGGACAGCCTGAAGGGAAGCATGGTGATGAATTGATGAGTTGGACTGGTGTAATCGCTCGAGATAAAAAAACGAGACGATTTTACTAATATAATGAATATGTAAATAAATTTTCATCTGCTAAATTTTGATTTAATCTTAATAGTATTCATCTTAATTATTTTAAATTTTGTAAACTTGCTAGGGCCCTAATGGATTGGAAGCTAGCTATAGTCAAAGAATGGATTAAAAAGAGACGAGACTATAAAACAAAAATCTCAGATCGTCATTATCCTCACTAAGAGGGCAGTGTTGAATGTAGTTTTTTTGTTTTAGGTTTTATGAAGGATATAGTTTTCAACGCTAATGGATTAGACTTACTTGAAAGCAAAGCATTTTATACCTGTGATGTATGGATTCGATTAGGGGAGGATAGGCTAAATTTGTAATGTAATTCATTAAATATGATATGTAAACTTGTAATGTAATGGATGTTATTTTTATATTTTTACAATGTAGCTAATATTCCTGGGCCATGTATTGGATAATTCACAGATTAGGCCACCCATGGGAAATCACCAAAAAAAAATTGCAAAAATTTTTTTTTAACTCATGTTGAACTTTATACAACAATTTTTACAAAAACCATCGTGTAAACTCCACTTTACACACCATGTGCCAAACGATCCTGAGCCTTACACGACGTTTTGACCAACCCATCGTGTAAACTATACTTTACACGATGGTTTTTACAAAAACCGTCATGTAAAGTTCTCACATTAGCAACTTTTGCTGCCTTATTTCTCTAGTCGACAACAGTGTGAACCGTCGTGGAAACCTATACCACGACGGTTTATTAACCATCGTGGTATCTCAAACCATTCCACATCGGTGAATTACATGACGGTTGTCTAACTGTCGTGTTAACTTTTAGACTACGGTTAATAACTGTCGTCAAATCAACAATTTTTACTAGTGATCCCTTATGGTTTGCCAACCACTAAAGGTTCTTTGTCTACCATCCTCTTATTAGGAGAAATAGGTCTCATCTGCGCCATAAACCGAACCTCGTATTTCAATCTTTGCATATATTAAAAGTGCTTATCAGCGGCCGGGGGGGGGCGCGAAGAGAAAAGAAGGGAAAGAAAGAGAATAACAAACATTATAACGATAATTGTGGTCCTTCTATAGTGGATGATCAAAAGCAAGCTGTTTGTAGAAATCAACACAATCATAAATATCCCACTTTCTGTCTGCACATGTACAAGAAAGTCCTGTCAGTACTATGGACAAAGTTCTATATGTTTAATTTGATAATTAGCTTCTTAGAATTTGTCCACAAAACTAACACATGAATTTCAAGCTGGTATGTAATGTATTATTTAAAAAACCATAAGCATTTCACGAGGCAAAATTTCATATAAAACCATGAAACCTCGAAATTTCAAAAGTTGCCTTGAGAACAAATTGCGTATATCGAAACATCGATGCATAAAGAAAAAATATAGAACAAAGAGAAAAAATTTGAGTTATGGCCCTTCTCTTTCAATGTGCAAAACCAGGGAACTAGGACTTATTATATCTATATAACATATAACTAAATCTCTTGTTCACTTTTTGTCAATCTTTTCTTTCCTCCTTTTGCCCCTTCCTTTATGAAATGGCCTTCAATTATTTGTCTTTTGTCATTTCATTTCCACCATTGTATACTTTTATGAAGGCTATATCTCGAAAGCCAAGACCAACGGACACACGGCCTCTTCTGAATGTGCGCAAACAAGAAGCTAGATGGGTGGCATGCAATGAATGGGTGAGGGCGAGGGTGCATAAGGAGATCCGTGAAATGCGTGGCAGGTGATCTGGCTGGTCCAGTACTTTTTTTCTTTTACTCCACCCATGCCTGTCTTGGCGTGAAGGCTAAGGGCCCGCTGAGGCAATCTAACAGAGAACTGATGGCTCTCAATGCGTGTAAAGAAGTGTGCAACTATTCTGCCTGTGGGCATGGGCTGATTCAAATGTGGTTTCTATTTTTGATCCATTTTACGACCTTTTTACCCCTAATTTGAGTCTAAAAAGCCCCTTATGGTCCTTCTCACCTAATTTACCTATACAGTCAAGGAAAAATAACTATTTAAAGGAATATTTGTAAAATTCTCAAGAATATAGCTAAATAAAATGCAAAAAAAATGGTGTGATTGTAGTAATACTACACATATCTCCCCTTAAAGATACAGAATTTGAATCCGCACACTCTCAATTCAGAAATAAAATAAAATAACTCAATGAAATAGTATTATCATGTTACATGAGATTAGTCCAACAAACGACAAAGAAACGCAATTGCGAGAGAAAAGTGCTCAATTTTTTACTCAGGCCTACTTAAAAAAATAAATAAATAAATAAATAAAGAGGAGTAGAACGAAATCATTTTTGTTCTTCTTGATTAATTTTGAGGTTGAAGAATATAAAGGATTGAGACGATGACAGGATCAAACGAGTGTAAAAATCTAAGAAAAAGGGAATACATTATAATCACTGAAGTTAATTTAGTTTGTGGGAGCTATTAAAATAAATTTCTAAACAATGTATATGTACTCGGACAATCAGTCATCTTTAAAAACAACACATTAATTTTTTTCCTTTTGTAAAAAACATAAATCTTGATGCAATTATAAATAAATAAAAAATATTGCGTTGTACATATTTAAAAAAAAAAAACAAAAAAAAACAAAAAAAAAAAAAAAACAGATAAGGTATAATCAAGGCTCAAAATTGCTGATTGATTCATTTAATATGCTTCGAATTTTTATCATTATTTATTTGGCCATGCACTTAAACCGGGCCCTAGAGGACGGCCATTTACCTCTTTATATCAAAAATACAATATATTATATTGATCACATTTTTTGACATTCTCGTATTTGATTTGAGAATTAAGACGGCCAACCATACATGTAATATAAACTGATATAACACCTGGCAACTAAAAGTCTTAGTTGAAGGTCATACAACGAGATTACATTTACAATATGGACACCATTTTCCTCCATCAACCTTCAGCCACTTCTCAATGCACTCGGAGTGATATAAGGTGACCACAATTGGGGAAACTGCATAAGCTTTCACCATCAACAAACTCCCTGAGACAGATGCTACAACATCCACCAGAGAGGCCGCTCCCGTGGCATGGAAAGGTGTGACGTGGAAGAGTATCCAAATCAACAGTCTCCGTTGGCCACACAGATGACGTTGCTGGGAGATTTTCACCCTGGGGTGCTCCAACAGATGAAGCCACATGAAGTGTCTCTTGCGGTCTCTTTGAACAAACGCAATACAAGAAAATGCCTAACCCAATAACTGTTATGGTTAGCACTCCTGCAGTGATAACGCCTGTTTTTCCTGGGTTTAGAGACTTCACATGTTGCCTTGCATCAGGTTAAACTCTCACCTGGTCTTGTGCTGCAGGCCCTTGCACGCCATGGACTGAAGTGGTAGAAAGCAGAATTAGAAAGAGACACATCATCACCTTCAGAACC
>JAFMPE010014108.1:0-16102 GCA_024759925.1 Ficus religiosa | reverse complement strand
ATTAAACTCGTATAATTCTATTTGAATACAGTCTTTCTACGCATCTTTCTTATCAGGATGCCTAATCTGAATAACAGGTTATTACGCCAATGAGAGAGATATTTGGATATTTGTAAACTGAGTGCACTTCCACTTGCAATAGTGATGTATAACAGAAGCATAGATAACACAAATTCGTTGATTTCTTTTTTTCTTTTTTCTAAAAAATACCAGATTATCATCACTTTTAATTATCTTATTTTTATGCTACTTTAAATGCTATACATATCAAAATTTATTTATAATGTTCACAATAATCGAAGATGAACACATATATCAAATTTACTAAAACGTCCTCATAAATCATATGCATGTGTTATTCACTTAATCTATTTCATACATATGTTAACGAGAAGGACTTAATTAAAATATTTTTAAGACTTTTAGCGTCATTTGATTTCGTCTTAGAAACACAACAGGGACTAAAATTTTACAAATATAAAAGTTTAGAAACCAACAAAGTAATTTATCCTAAAATGAGATTATATAGTAAGAAATGTTATTGATTGAATTTTGATATCTTTCATATCAATGCCTAAATTTAATAACTGATCATTCGGTCTATGTTGCACGTATAATTTAATTGTAATTTCACATTTAACTTCACTAAAAAAGTGAAGAGTTTCGGTGAAGAGTTTTGGTAAAGAGTTCGAATCCCAGAGAGAGAGAGAGAGAGAGAGAGAGAGAGAGAGTTTTGAAGACATAAATGTGAAAGAACTACTAAACTTTTATGCAATTTGAATTCGGGACGTCTGCGGTTAAGAACTATGTATATATATAGTTATATATATACAACAAATCGAAGATGAACATATCTAATGTCGTGTGAGAATTATTAATTATCTTGAGCATTTTCCTTTTCTACAATTATACTGTCCATTGCATGATCAGGAGTAAATTTTGTGACAGGACCACTCATTTTAATGCTGTTGCTTCTGCTCCAAGTTATGGTGTTGTCTCTAGTGGAAGTTACAACAACGTTAACCGACTCCGGTTGATTTCCAAAGCTCTCTGAATTAGGAGATAATGACTGATTTATCTTCTTCATCTCTTGTCCTTTTCCCCACAGCACAAGATACAACCCCACCACAATCGGCACTGCTGCTAATACACTGTCGATATGCAATCACATTTTGATCACATTGTGAATGGTGATCAGCAGCGGAGTCAGAAAATGGCTAGCGGGAGTGCTATAAAACAATGTACAACACATATGCATAAGGCAAATGGTGATCAGTAGAGGAGTCAGAAAATGGTTTTAGCGGGAGCTCTAAAAAAAAAATATATATATATATATATATCTATATTTTTAAAAGAAAGACATAATTATGTATTTTAATAATTGAATGTGGGCACAGAACTAAATTCTATAAAAATTTTAGAAGTAAAAATTAAAGTCTCAAAATTTAAATGGGAGTACAGTTGTAATTTTTCTTATAAAATAAAGGCACATTAAAAATTTTTACAAAAATTCAAGATTGAAAATCCAATTTGAAATGAAAGTGGGGGGCGCTTGACCTCATTGATTTGAATGTAGCTCTACAACTGGATGTGATAACAATTTATTGGTGAAATAGTATACGAGCTATACGTAATTGAATATTAAAGATCTGTTGCTATATATATTAGCCTCTAATTAAGTCCATAAATCAAATTCCAATAACCCTTACGTTATGAGGAAAAAGATGTTAAAGAAATGTTATATATATGTGTAGAAATAAATGTTTATGAGTTAGATGAGTGCATATACCATAAACATACATACATACATACGTACATACATACATACATACATATATATATATATATATACACAAACCTTCCCAGGTGTAACTTCTCGTTTAGCAGCAGAGACCCAGCAATAGCTACAAGAACCAACAAGAGAGGGCTGAAAACAGACACGAACACTGGACCTTTCTTGAGCACACACCACGCTATAAGTGTCACCATTAGTCCAGAAGCCACAGTACCCTATTGAAATATATATATATATATATCATCACCAGGGAAAAAAAAGAAGAAGAAGAGAATTTAATTACCAAATTGATTATATCTTTTGTAACAAAAATATACACACATGCGTGGATATATAAACAGACACGTATTAATATCACACATGTAAATTTCATCTTTTAATAAGATAGATTAAGTTTCTGAAACTATTATGAGCAGACACGTGCACCACGCTGAAATTTCCGTTAATGGTTAGGAACAGTTAAGAGATCAATTAATATGTAAATTAATCTTCTGAATACACACACACACACACACATATATATATATATGTAGGTACGTATACGGTATACAGGTGTATATAGAGCACTCCAAGTCTGCTGAACGTCTCATTTTTCAGAAAATCTGGGACAAAAGATATCGACTCGTGTATATGAATGAAGTCTGTACGTGTGACACAATTTCAGAGGCTTACCAAGTATACCACAGCGAGAAGCCTAATATTCCAACCAAGCCTCCACTGGCTCCAGTCCCTCTCCGTGCAGAGGGCAAAAATTGCTGCCTGAATGGAGGCCATTATTGACATAAGAGCTGAGCTTGAGTAATAGCACGGATATTTCTCACTCATTTTAGCCTGAAAAAAGAAAAAAAAGTACGGAAAATTCTATTCATTGTCTCATAAAACTCTTAGTCATGCCACTTGACTTAATTTCTGTAGGAGGACAAGAGAGGGGGGGGGGGGGGGGTGGGGGGGGGGAGAGAGAGAGAGAGAAGAAATGTTCCATGTGTCGTAAATTATTTTTAATTAATGAGTAGAAGATATAAAAAATAACCTGAATGATGAACCATAAAGATATACAAAATAACCAAAGATGAAAATCAAACATCACCACCCAACTCACCCACTGCCGTCGTGCAATCCCATCAACAAAAAAGCATCTCCACCTCCCTCTTCCATCGCAAGCCAATGTCCCCCCTCACAAACCCAGACCCACAAGAACCTCTGCCCATTGTCCTGTAACGACCCGCCTAGCACAAGCCGTTACCATACATACATACATACATATCGTACTTATTTACGTAGCGTAAATAGCGGGAAATTTTTTTTTATATGAGCGTACGAGCGTATAAGCAATAATTAAGTAACGATATTCGAACACCAAATAAAAATTCATAAAATGAAAAAACGCGTAACGGTCGTCATTCCCACATTTCACAGCTCGTCCTGCCACGCTCCCCCATCTTGCATCAGAGGTTGCCCGTAGGTTACTTACCTACAGCATAGACGTAAGACGTGAGCTTTCGCTCAGCAAGTACAACATATATATCTGCGACACCAAACAACATAAAACGTAACATAACATAACATAATCATGGCATAACATACTTAATCATGCATGAGCCATTTATGTTTCATTATGCTTTCTTATACTTTCATAACATTCTTTCATAACTTATCTTAACTTAACTTGCTTATGGGCCCCTTAACATAAGTGTCCATACCGGGTGCGCAACTATGGAATGGTTGGGGCGGCCAGTCCATTTCCAACTCAAACCATAGTCCAACCCGACCTAACGGGTGTCGGTACGACACGGGTAAGCTCGCTTGCCATCATGCTTACTTTTCATCATCTCATACTTGATCTTGTTCTTACTTAAGAATTGGTGTGCATGCCTCGTGATGTCACACATATATAAGTCATAATCATATCTTAGTCATATCATAACCTTAATTTACTTTCATCATAACATAACCATGAACTTGACATTTCATACGTCATAACATAATCATACCTTAAACTTTGCATATCACACATCATAACATACAACAAACCATAAACTTGACATATCACACATCGTATCCTAGCATCACATGTTTCTAACATACATCACATCATAACATACATCAAACATACTTGGATAAGTATCACAACAAAAGCATAGGCTGTAGGCGGAGTTGTACTTACCTTGTCTGCTATGTCCTGTATAATGATGCTCCTGACTAGGACGCAACTGCAGGCTACCTTCTGTTATAATAAAGGACATAGGTAAGGGTTCATGATCTTAATCATAGGATGTTGGTAACATAACCAACATTCATACGTAATCTTAGTTATATGTCCCCTATATAAACACATGATAACTTACTTGGTTACAATAAGTAACCCTAGGTCTTAGCCCATTATTAAGCTTGGTACCTTGTTGGGTTACATTGGGTAATCCTTGATGTGAACCATCATGATCAACTTAGATCAATTCTTATTTGGTTACTAAAGCCCAAAAACTTAACATTTTATGTTGAAAAATCATTTGTTCAACTCATGAAAAATTGCAACTCTTGAGTAGGATTTGTAAAAATCACTAAGTATTGAAAACTACCTTTGGAACAGCTTTCCACAGTCAAATCATTTGTATATGTGCAGAAATGTCCTTTTCCTGCACTGTTTTAGAAAATCTTGTGCAGGAATTTCCTATTTCTTGCACAGTTTTTGAAATCCATTTCTATTTAAAAATTTGGGTCGAATTTAAAAAAGTTGTCTTCACGAAAGTTTTAGATCTTAAAAAATCCTACAACTTTCATGTTTTGCACAAAACCTAGTTTGAACTCTAACCCCTTTGTTTTCCCCATTGAACTCACTTGGCCGTGCATGAAGTCTAGGCAATGCCAGTCTCGGATTTTTGTAAAAACCGAGGCCGTTGAAGCTCATTTTGGAAAACCGTCCATGCTATCCCATAGGAAAAACCATTCCCTACAACATTCATGTTTTAAGTTTCCTCAAATTCGGCCTCTAAGGGCCTCAAAACCGGTTTTCCAGAAAACTGACCAGTTTGTACCCGAACTAGCAGTTTTCATTCTTAAATTCGTTTTACGTCCTAATACGCGCACACTACCTCAACTGACCACAGCGGGAGCCTAGGATTAGACATGCAGCTCTTTCTAATGTCCCAACCCAACATTCATGTGACCCGATCATAGTCATGCAAACCATTAACGAAATTGCATCAACTAGGGTTTGCATGGGTTCTAGGTTCAAACAAACCATTCCATTCCATTCTAGCACCCTAGTATGCACATACTACATCATTCACATACTTGGGGACATACAACCATATTAAGCATAAAACTTGCAAATCCTAGGTTCATGTATTCAAAGCATAAAATCATGCGTACTTAGCAAAGCAAACCACCCTACACCTAAATCAAGCACCAATTCTAATTATTTCTAAACTAGGGCATAAAATTAAATTGAGCTTATGCTCTTACAAATTCAACTTGAAATACACTTAAATTTCAAATTGAAGCTCAATTTAAAAGTTTAGGGCTAAGAGAAATTACCTTGATTCAACACAAGGCTAGGTTAGGGTTTGGTCCACTTTTTCTCCCTTTCTCCTTGGCACTCCACAACCGGCCTTCCCCTAGCAATGGGGCTCCAAAATTTTTCCGGTCACTTGCTTGATCCTTCACAAGTCCGGCCACACCTCCCAACACTTCCTTCCTTCACTTTTTTCCTTTTTCCCTTTTTCTTTCCCACTACCGGCCCCCTTGCCTAATGGGTACCAAAAATTTTTTCCAAACCTTGGCTTGGTTCTAGGTGAAATCCGACCACCCCCTAAGGTTTCCCCTTTGAGTTTTTTAATTTTCTCTCTTCTTTCTTTCCTTCCTTGGGTTCGGTTTTTAAAGGAGAAAATTGGGCATGGTTTGGCTAGCTTTTCCAATTTTGTGAATAAAATGGTCAACACCCACCACCTATTTATATGTAACGACCTGCCTAGCACAGGCCGTTACTATACATACATACATAACGTAACGTGTCTTACATAACATACTTACTTACATAGTGAAAACAGCGGGAATTTTTTTTATATACGACATACGAAGCATACGAACGTATTACGATAATTAATAAAAATGTTCTAATATCAAATAATATACATGAAAAGACAAAACACGTAGCGGCTTTATTTCTCACTTGAGTTTTTAATTTTTCTCTCTTCTTTCTTGGCCTCTCAAGTTCGGATTTTTGAGAAGAAAAATGGGCAAAGTTTTGCTAGATTTTCCAAATTTTGTGAATAAAATGACCACCACCTCACACCTATTTGTAGGTGTGGAAAACTTCTTAAATTTGCCAAAAAGTCCTTGAAGAAGCAAGAAATTGCACAAAAAGGTGCATAGGTGGCCGGCCAATACTTGTCTAGAACACTCCAATATACTTTCCAATTTTTGTTTAATTAATTATGATGTCATAATTGTGGGATTAGGTGATATCATCCTCATTAAGGCTTGTTTGGCCTTTTTACTTAATAAGCAGCCCATTTTTAGGCTAACACATATATTTCTAATACTGTGTTCACTAATACACAGTATTGTTTATTATACTGCAGTTCAAAATTTATCTGTATAAAAATAGACTGTATAAAATTTTTCTTATTTCTTTAAGCCCCTTTGCCCTTAATTTCAAACTTGATGTGCTTGATTTTTTTATGGTGGTTTTAAATCCTATTTATGCTATCTTGCCCGTAAAAATGATTTTCACAGTATATTTCCATACTGCTTTGTCACATAACTGTACGGTCATTTCTTTGACCATTCTAGTCAAACTTTGACTTTCTCGGTCAACGTTGACTTTTCTTGGTCAAACTTTAACCAACATAAAATCATAGAATTTTTAATCCCTTTTCACTCAAAAGGTCACATGCTAATCTAAGCAATCATTTTTGAGTCTTGTAAAGTCATAAGAACTCATAAAATTAGACAAAAACCCTAATCGGGCTTTCTCATGAATACCTTCATGGTACAGTTTGAATTTCTATACAAGTAGTCATAACGTCATAAAAATTTAGTTGTTATAATCTACCCCCATTAAAAATTTTCGTCCTCGAAAATTAGAACAAACTGGGGTAGTTCTTTCTCATTTCATCTTCTAAATCCCAGGTTGCTTCTTCAACCTTGTGATTTCGCGATACCACTTTAACCATGGGAATGGTTTTATTTCTTAAGACCTTCTCTTCCTGATCCAGAATTCGAACTGGTTTCTCTTCGTAAGTCAAATCCGTTTGAACCTCCACTGGTTCTTGACTAAGCACATGAGAAGGGTTTAGTATGCACTTCTTTAGCATCGAGACATGGAAAACGTTATGAATCGAAGCTAACTCTGGCAGTAGGGCAAACTTGTAGGCTACTTTCCCAATCATCTTAAGGATTTCAAACGGTACTGTATACCTTGGACTAAGCTTCCCTTTTTTCCCAAACCGCATTACTCCTTTCATAAGAGCAATCTTGATGAACACAGCATCTCCGACTTGAAACTCCAAAAGCCTTCTACGCTTATCGGCATAACTTTTCTGTATGCTAAAAGCTATGTCGAGCCTCTGCTTAATCTTCTTGATGTCTTCAGAGGTCTTCTTGATGAAATCCGTCGTTTAGAGTTGTTTCTGTCCAACTTCCTGCCAATGAATAGGAGATCGACATTTCCTTCCATATAATACTTCAAATAGAGCCATACCAATCGAAGCGTGATAACTGTTGTTGTATGAAAATTCGATCAATGGCAGCTTCTGATCCCAGTTTCCTTTGAAATCCAAGACACATGATCTCAGCATATCTTCCAGTGTCTAGATGGTTCGTTCCGATTGACCGTCAGTTTGGGGATGAAATGTCATACTGAACTTCAATTTCGACCCCAAGGCATTATGAACACTGGTCCTAAATCGAGAGGTGAAACGTCCATCACGGTCTGAAATGATCGATTTTGGCACTCCATGCAGTTTGATGATCTGGGATATGTAAATTTCAGCCAATTTCTCCACTGAAAATATGGCCTTGATCGCAATAAAGTGGGCCGATTTGGTTAATCTATCCACAATAACCAAAATCGTATCATTCCCACTTGCAGTTCTGGGCAGTCCTACTACGAAATCCATAGTAATTTGCTCCCATTTCCATTAAGGAAGCTTTATTTTCTATAAATCTCCACCAGGATGGCGATGTTCAGCCTTAATTTTCTGACAAGTTAGGCACTTTGACACGAACTCTGCTATCTCATTCTTCATATTTGGCCACCAATAATTCTCTCGGAGGTCCTTTACATCTTGGAAGCTCCTGGATGTACCGAGTATGGTGTCTTATGTGCCTCAGACATAATTTGATCCTTTAAAAATTCAAAGTTAGGAACACGAATCCTTTCTTTGAAGTAAATGACACCATTAGCAGAGGTCTTGAACTCCTTGTTCTTGCCGCCAAAAAATTGCGCTTTCAGCAAAAATGAATCTTTTTCCTAATGCGACTTGATGGATTCTAGCAGATTGGACTGGAGGGTCAGAGAAGACAATTTCCCCGTTATCATTTCCAAGTTGAACTCAGCAATCTTCCTTTGCAGAGGCTTTGGAAATGCTTCAATAGACATCAGCATGCTTACTGATTTCCTACTTAACGCATCTACTACCCTGTTTGCCTTCCCAGGGTGGTAAAGGATCTCGCAATCGTAGTCCTTTACAAGCTCCAACCATCTACGCTACCTCATGCTGAGCTCCTTCTGAGTAAAAATATACTTGAGGCTCTGATGATCGGTGTAGATTTCACATTTGTTCCCATATAAATAGTGTCTCCAAATCTTGAGTGCGAAAACTACCGCCGCTAGCTCCAAATCATGCGTAGGATAGTTCCTCTCGTGAATCTTTAGCTGACAGGATGCGTAGGCTACTACCTTCCCATTTTGCATCAGGATAGCTCCTAATCCATTTTTAGAAGTATCACTGTAAATTAAGAATATTCCTGCATCAACATCAGGAATTATCAATACCGACGCACTTGTCAGCTTTCTCTGGAGCTCTTGAAAATTCTCCTCGCACTTCGGGGTCCATTTGAACTTCTTCCCTTTTCGGGTAAGAGCAGTGAGAGGTGCTGCAATCTTGGAAAATCCCTCGACAAATCGTCGGTAGTATCCAACTAATCTAAGAAAACTCATTATTTCCATAACATTCTTGGGTACTGGCCATGCACTGACCGCCTCCACCTTTGTAGGGTCTACGGATATCCCCTCATTTTGGACCACATAACCCAAGAAATGAACTTTTTCCAGCTAAAATTCACATTTTGTAAACTTGGCATACAACTGATTTTGTCTCAACGTCTCCATCACTAACCTAAGGTGATGCTTATGCTCCTCTTTGGACCTTGAGTAAATCAAAATATCGTCAACAAACTTGTCCAGATACTCCTTGAACACTCGGTTCATAAGGTTCATGAAAGTAGCAGGGGTGTTGATTAATCCAAATGGCATAACCAAAAATTCATAGTGCCGGTAACGTGTTCAAAAAGCCATCTTAGAGATATCGGACTCCTTGATCTTGAGATGATGATAGCCTGATCGCAGATCGACTTTCGAAAATACTACCGCTCCCCTAAGTTGATCGAAAAGATCGTCAATCCTCGAAAGGGGATACTTGTTCTTGATCGTGATCTTGTTCAGCTTACGGTAGTCAATACACATGCGTAACGATCCATCCTTCTTCTTGACGAACCAAATAGGTGCTCCCCACGGAGAGTGACTTAGTCGGATGAATCTTTTGTCAAGAAGTTCTTGCAACTACATTTGAAGCTGCCTAAGCTCGGCAGGTGCCATATGATACGGTGCTTTCGATATTGGTGGAGCTCCAGGCAACAACTCGATTTCGAATGAAATTTCCCGTTCCGGCGAAAGTCCTGGTAAATCCTTCAGAACGATGTTCACATATTCCTTAATAATGGGAATATCCTCCGGTGTTAACTCCACTTCACGATCTTTATCCACCATGTTAGCTAAATATCCTTGGCATCCGTTAGCTAACATCTTCCAAGCTTTTATTGCCGAAACCAGTCTGGTTGCTGAGCTTCGAGACTGTCCGTAGAAATTAAACTCCTCCTCACCATAAGGGCTAAATGTCACACAACGCTTCCGGCAGTTAATCTTAGCGTTGTATTTACCTAAGAAATCCATCCCTAAAATTGCATCGAAATCCTGAAGTTTGATCGCGATGAGATCTACATACAATTCTCTGCCGTAGATAATCACGGAAGTATTTCGTATCTAAAAATTAGACCACAAAATTTCTCCAGATGGCAAAGAGGTTTGAAAGGTTGTTCTAATTTATCCACAACCCTTCCTATCTTCTGGGTGAACTCCAAGGATATGAACGAGTGAGTGGCACCAAAATCAAACAAGGCAATAGCATTATAGGTGGTGATAGAAATTTGACCTGTCACCACATGCAAAGTCCCTGCTTCTGTATCTCCCTTCGTGTAAGCATAGATTCTGACCTGAGGTTCAGGAGCCTCTAGTCTGCCTTGTGCGATCGAGGGTCCTTCAAGCCTTGCTTGAACTGCATGTAGTTGACTGCTAGTGTTCCAGTTCGGGTATGGAGGGTTCTAGTTTTGGTTGTTCATAGTGCAGTTCCTCGCATAATGCCCCTCCTTGCCGCATAGGTAGCAAGCATTCGTCCCTATTCTGCACACTCCCGGGTGTTTCCTCCCGCATTTGGTGCACACCGGATAGTCAATGTTGTTACCCTCCTTTCCACGATTATTCCTCTTCTGAGGGTAGTTTCTTTGTTGTCCTTGGCTACTGAAATTCCCTTTTCTTTTGTTCCTCGGACTGTTTGGAACTTTGGGCAGGGTTGCTGGTCTGGCCTTTCGAGGTTTCTTCTGTGCCTTGTCAGGACTGTACCTGTTTACTCACCGCCTTTTCCTCCTTTTTGGCTTTGAAAATCTGAGCCCTTGCTTCCTTGTTCTGGTTAATCCAATACTCTGCCCTTATCGCTCGACTCACATAGTCAGATACCAGGGTAGGCGGGTTGCTGCCAGCACTTACTTGCTTGGCAATGTCCGTGTGGAACATCTTCATCATTCTTCTAACTTTCTCCGTTTCGTTTGGGACCAATTCCGGGCACAGACGGGCTAATTGCTCGAACTTCTTTACGGCTTCCATAACCGTCATTGACCCTTGTCGTAAACTGGTGAACTTATCTCGCTGAGCTACCAGTATCTCCCTGTTGTAGTACATGGTTCGGAACTCCGTCATAAAATCTTGCCAGCTCATGGCCGTAACATCACGACGCATCTAGATGGTCATCCACCAGTGTCTAACGTCTTTCTTGAGAGTAAACGAAGCGCAGAGAACCTTTTCTTGTTCGGTAAGCCGCATGAAATCCAAGATAACTTGGATATCAATTAGCCAGTTGTCGGCTGCTAAAGGATCAGTTGGTCCCTCGAATTCAGGCACTTTCATACACCTAAATCGTTCATAAAGCAAATCTTTCCATACTGGAGGTGGGATCACTTGCGCTCCAGCGGGTGCTATCGGGACTTCAGCATTCTGCGGAACTTCTGGCTGAACCTCTAGTTGAACATTCGATACCGGAGGTACTACTGGGGGTACTCTGTTATCTTGGGGAGGAACCTCATGAGCCCGAGGTCTCCGATTCAGTTAAGCTAACTACTCTCGCAGTCTATTTGTTTCTTGTTGCTGTTCTAGCAGTTGCCATTGCAGATTAGCTACAACAGTCGTGAGATCTGGCTCAGGCGGGTTTACAAGTATCGTTCGATGTGGACGTACCATCTTCTAATTTCCTATGGAATCATAAGAAAAGGTATTATCATACCACGAATATCATTTCTTTCATGCATATCTTATCATATCGTAGCATAATGCGTCATGTCATCACGTTATTATATCATAACATAATAGTATCATCGTATCATATCGCATACTTATCATACCATTCATATTCATAACATATCGTAACATGGCTTTCGTAATCATATCGCAACATAATGCTTCATACTTGCACTATCTTTTTGCATACTTACAAAAAGTACATCATATTTACAATACCGTAAATACATATTTGATACATCATATTGTACATACATGGGCAAAATTACGATGGAAGTGTCTAACAATTTACCATTATACATAAGTACAAGCCTATTGTCCAAAAAGAATAAGCTAGTACGTGTTAGTCCTAAAGTCCAAAAGAAATATACACGGTCGACCTAATCTATGTACTCGATCGTCACCACAGAGGATGCATCGGAGTCTGCCTCCCAGTCTCCGTCATCAAATAAAATCTCCTATGGGTCATCGATAAAATCCTCCTCGTCATCTATCCAACCTAGATGCTTTGGCTCTGGCTCTATATCCTTTTCATCTTCCTCCTCGTCACTGGAGATGTCGATGATCGAGGGATCCACCAGTGGGTCTTCCGGAGCAACTATAATATCGGCCACGTCCTGGTCCGCAGCATTCATTTCCTCCCTAGCCTCCTGGGCTGGCACCTCCTACAATGGAACAGTAGGAATCGGATCCTCTGGTGGTGCCGGGCCTACATCATGGACCGGCTCTCCCATACCAGCATCATCTACTGGTGCCTGATGGTCACCCCTAACAGCTCCGGCCTGCATAGCGTGGCCAACCATCTCGGCCTCTAAAATGTCAGTGATCATATCCCTAACCATCATACCAAGCATAGGTACTGCAACGTACTGTCGAATCTGGGGTGGAAGTCCGTTTCGCAGAATCACCAACGCCTGTAGCTCAGGGCTGGGCAACTCCTGAGGAATGTAAGGCAGCATTGCCTCCTGGAACCGCTGACAATAATGACTCATCGACTTCTGGGGATAAGTATGCCAATCGGCTACATAACTGAGGTATCGGGTATGATGCATATCCCGATAAATCTCGGGATCATGATAGGGTACACTCACCCCCTCGTCCAGTATCGGTCCGAAACGCGTAATCACTAAAGCACGGAAATGCGCCCAAGTGCGACTCGGCATCTCCCGCTCTCCAAGTGTCATCCACCATAGCCGAGCGTCCGCTGCAAAACATCGGCTAGCTAAGGAAACCTGTAATCGAGCCTCAGTGTGACAGATACGGAACATCTGCTCCATATAGTATAGCTAGGCTGCTACAGATACCGTCCGTCTCGTACCATCAAATATCAAGGGATACGACTCGTAAAATGACGTCACTGCGTCTCGATCCTCATCGACTCGAGCAGGATCCACATCGTTGGGTCTATCATAATATAATCGCATAATAAATATTTGCATAATAAAATAAATTCAACTTACAATGATGGTGGCGATGGCAGGCGTGCTGTGAAATCGGATAGCAGGAAATCGCTCTGATACCAACTCTGTAACGACTCGCCTAGCACAGGCCATTACTATACATACATACATAAAGTAACGTGTCTTACATAATGTACTTACTTACATAGCGAAAACAGCGGAATTTTTTTTTATTCGACATACGAAGCATACGAACGTATTACGATAATTAATAAAAATGTTCTAATATCAAATAATATACATGAAAAGACAAAACACGTAGCGGCTTTATTTCTCACTTGAGTTTTTAATTTTTCTCTCTTCTTTCTTGGCCTCTCAAGTTCGGATTTTTGAGAAGAAAAATGGGCAAAGTTTTGCTAGATTTTCCAAATTTTGTGAACAAAATGACCATCACCTCACACCTATTTATAGGTGTGGAAAACTTCTTAAATTTGCGAAAAAGTACTTGAAGAAGCAGGAAATTGCACAAAAGGGTGCATAGGTGGCCGGCCAAGACTTGTCTAGAACACTCCAATATACTTTCCAATTTTTGTTTAATTAATTATGATGTCATAATTGTGGGATTAGGTGATGTCATCCTCATTAAGGCTTGTTTGGCCTTTTTACTTAATAAGCAGTCCATTTTTAGGTTAACACAGATATTTCCAATACTGTATTCACTAATACATAGTATTGTTATATTATACTGCAGTTCAAAATTCATCTGTATAAAAATGAACTGTATAAAATTTTTCTTATTTCTCTAAGCCCTTTTGCCCTTAATTTCATACTTGGTGTGCTTGATTTTTCTATGGTGGTTTTAAATCCTATTCATGCTATCTTGCCCGTAAAAACGGTTTTCGCAGTATATTTCCATACTGCTTTGTCACATAACTATACGGTCATTTCTTTGACCATTCTAGTCAAACTTTGACTTTCTCGATCAACATTGACTTTTCTTGGTCAAACTTTGACCAACATAAAATCATATAATTTTTCATCCCTTTTTACTCAAAAGGTCACATGCTAATCTAAGCAATCATTTTTGAGTCTTATAAAGTCATAAGAACTCATTAAATTAGACAAAAACCCTAATCGGGCTTTCTCATGAATACCTTCATGGTACAGTTTGAATTTCTATACAAGAAGTCGTAACATTGTAAAAATTTAGTTACTACATTATAGGTGATGATGAACTCTTTAAAATTGTCAAAAAGTCCTTGAAGAAGCAAAAATTTACACAAAGGGGAGCTTAGGTGGCCGGCCAACTCATGGTCTAGAACCATCCCAAATTCTTTCCATCTTTTCTTTAATTCCATAAATGATGTCATAATTTGGGATTAGATGATGTAAGCCTCATTAAGGCTTGTTTGGCCTTTTTACTTGATATGCAGTCCATTTTTAGGCTAACACAGATATTTTCAATACTGTGCTTACTAATACACAGTACTGTTATACTATACTGCAATCCAAAATTCATCTATGTAAAAATGGACTGTATAAAATTTTTCTTATTTCTTAAAGCCCTTTTGCCCTTAATTTCTTACTTGGTGTGCTTGATTTTTCTATGGTGGTTTTAAATCCTATTCATGCTATTTTATCCGTAGAGACGGTTTTTGCAGTATATTTTCCATACTGCTCATCATAATACTATACAGTCATCTCTTTGACCATTTTAGTCAAACTTTGACTTTCTTGGTCAACTTTGACTTTTTCGGTCAAACTTTGACCAACATAAAATCATGGATTTTATTTTTCCTTTTCACCCAAAAAGGCTATTTGCTTGACTAAGCAATTTATTATTGAGTCTTATAAAGTCATAAGAACTCACAAAATTAAACAAAAACCCTAATCGGGCTTCCTCATGAATACCTTCATGGTACAGCTTAGAATTCTATACAAGAAATCGTAACGTCGTAAAAATTTAGTTGTTACATGTCCCCCCTCGCACGCCGCCGCAAAAGCAGAGGTCATACATCGCCATGAACCGATTTGCAATCACACATGAATTTAAGCATCGCAGCCTCCCTCCTTTGTTCGTGAGACCAATCTGTCATCGTCGCACCACCAAACTACCGTGTTGCCATGAGCCATCACTGTCGCGCGAGCCCCAATGATAGATCCATGTCGTAGTGGCTTGGAAAAGCACAGGCTCAACAGTCTGGTGCCGATCTAGTCACCCCCCACCCCCTACTGCACACCCACCTCCTCCCTCTAGGGTTTCGGGCCTTGCAAACCTCTATGGCTCTCCGATGAGCACAATAGAAACTAGAAACCCTTTTTTGCCTTTCTTTTAAAATCAGTTTTTTGGCCTTTTGTTTTTTTTTTTTTTTGTTTTTTTGTTTTTTTGTTGGTTTTTTACCTTTATTTTTTAATTTTAATAATGTTTTTTAAAAATAAATTAGGTTCTTTTGCCAAAATGCCCTTGATGTGAAGGCATGTCCGACTCAGATGGGTAAAACCCGTCTTTCTTTTTACAGCGGTTAGGGTTTTAACCCTTTTTGCACCTTTTTTAAGAGTTTGGGGGACCAGTTTAAAGAAAACAAAGTTTAGGGATCAATCGGCACCTTCCTTAAAAGCTCACGGATCAATCGGCATATTCCTTAAAAGTCCAGGGACCACGAGAGCAATTTACCTTTATTTTTATGTTCTTTTGTCAATATTCTTAAATCACACGACGTTATTTTGATAGTTTTTTCTTCCACTTGTTTATTAATCACTCAATAATCAATGCAAACCACGTTGTTTTAGTTGTCTCGGAAATTGTTCTCACTGGATACGTTATCTATTATCTTATCTTAACATATATAAAAGTCTCAAAGTACATTTCCTCTCCTTCTTACATGTGGCATGTCTTTCTTTCCTTTCTTTTCCCTGCTTCATATTTCTTCTTTGTCTCGCCTCTCCGCTTAATGCTTCTTATATATATATATATATATATATATATATATTTCGTTTGATTTGACCATCTGCTTAAGCTTTCCTTTTTTTTTTTTATTTGCTTTTTTTATGATTTGACCC